>JAMLFT010000474.1:0-41745 GCA_026544285.1 Pachyrhizus erosus
AATAAATATTTTTTAATAAAATAAATAATTTTGTAATTTTCTGATGTACTTATCTAAACTATATTTTTAGAAACAAATGATATCTACTTCTTAAATAATCAACTATTTTTAAAAAAAATTATTTCATAAACACTTATATTTAAATTTAAACAAATTGGATGCCACAAACTACAATTTCTTTTAAAAATCCAGTGGTAAACTAACTTGGGAGTCAAAAGTCAAAACCCTAAAAATTATAAATCTCCGCGCTTGCCCCTATTGCGGTTTTTGGCCCTGGTTTGCAGTGTTTCGCGGCGTTGTTAACTTCCCTTCTCCCTACTATCTACTACCTTCAATCTCCAATCATGGGTAGGAAACACGACGCCGTTTTGGTCAGCGAACCAGTCGCCGAAGAAGCTCCCTACAGCCACGAGCTCGATTCCGAGCAGAAGAAAAAGAAGAAGAAGAAGAACAAAGACAAGCATCAAAGCGAAAGCAGCCCCAAACGAAAGCTCGACGAGCTCGACCCTCAAAACGGCACCGAATCAAAGAAGAAGAAAAAGAAGAAGCACCAGGAGTCCAAAGAGAACGCCGAGGAAACCAACGGCAACAACAACAATGGTGCTAATCGCGATGAAACGGTGACGGACGGGTCTGTGGTTGTTACTGGTAAGAATGTGGGAGACGCCAAATACGCGGCGGTGAAGAGCTTCGCGGATTCAGGCCTGCCGGAGAACGTGTTGGAGTGCTGCAAGGGTTTCGAGAAGCCTTCTCCGATTCAGTCCCAAGCTTGGCCTTTCTTATTGGATGCTCGTGATTTGATCGGAATCGCTGCCACTGGCTCAGGTGTGTTGTTGCGTCATGTGTGTGTGTGTATGTGTGTGTTTCGCGTATCTTGAATTCGATTCTGAATTTGGCGGTTTTGCTTTCAGGGAAGACGTTGGCGTTCGGCTTGCCGGCGATTATGCATGTTTTGGGAAAGCGGAATGGTAAAAGTTCCAAGGGTCGGAACCCTCTTTGCCTCGTGCTCTCTCCCACCAGGGAGCTAGCTCAGCAAGTATGAGTTTGTTAAATCACATTGAAGCTTGAATACCTTGAATTTGAATTTAAACTTCATTTTTTAATCATTTCACCTGTAATTTGCACTTGTCAGATGCAAAATGAAATTAGCGTTCTATGTGACTTTAGTTGATGCTTATATGCTTGAACTTTCTATTTTGAATTTTTAATCTTGAAGCTTCTAGGTCTAGCCTTTGTTTGGGAAACAGACAAGATAGGAGAGAAAATTGCAGTGAATCCAGAAATTGTTTACATAATATTAACGAGAGTGGCAAATTGCTAATTTTCGTTACTTTGCCTCGTATTTCTGTTTTCCAGATAAAGGCTCACTGCAGTTAGCATACTTCTTAGATGTGAAATTTGTAAGGTGGGAAAGGGAAGAGTGAAAATTGATAATGATCAGGTATTTGTACCTGGAATGTGTAGTAATTGGATGCTATTTATTCCTGATATTCCTGAAAAGAATGGTTTACATGGATGTCAAATTCAAATGAAAGGGCTGTGTAGTGTGAATGTAGTTGCTAGCTGTGAGTCTTATTATTTAAGATGTGTACTTCAACATGAGAAACCATAGGTTATAGTCAATTCATCATCCACTTCCTATTGATTAATTAAATGGTGTGAGAAGTTAAATATTGGTGTTTCATGACATTGTTACAGCTTATATCTCTGTCCATCGGAGCACTATGAGTCTATAACAAGCAATTGATCGATGTTAGAATAATCTTAATTTTTTTAGGTTACTGCTTTTATGTGAGTTCTACAATTTAATCTTCTGCCCCTCTTCCCCCCAAATGTTGCTTTTCTTCCCTGCATAAATTAGCAGAGACTTTATGTTACATTTCCAACTTCCATGAGTATTGGATGCTATTATTGTTTTGCTAAAAGATAATAGCTAAAAATTTTCTTTAATTGTTTAATAGATATCAGATGTCATGTGTGATGCTGGTAGGTCCTGTGGTGTGGAATCAATCTGTTTATATGGTGGAACCTCCAAAGGGCCACAAATCTCCTCCCTAAAATCTGGCATTGTAAGTTATCAACTTCTTCTGTTCCTTTGGATGGTTTGTATTCAAATGCTAGTTGAAGTCACATGCTTGTTCACTTCCATAGAGAGTGAGCTTTTTTGTCACTTTTTTATAAACATCAAATGGATATTTTAATAATATTTCTATTCAGGACATTGTCATTGGAACCCCCGGTCGTATCCAGGATCTGATTGAAATGGGTGTCTGTTGCCTAAAAGAAGTATCTTTTGTGGTAAGCTGTAAATTGGCAAGCTGATTTCTGTTCACTTCTCTCTTATTTCTTAATGCATTCGTCTATCATGAAAACAAGTGGTTATACAATTGTATGTTTTATTTGCTAGACTCATTGGTGGACAACGCAGTTTAAATCTCTATGTTCTACATTTGCTAAAATTCTAATGTTGGAATATGCTGGATTTTGAATATACATACAATTTGCATCTGGGCTGATTTTTCTTTGGCTTTAAATTGAATGTGAAGTAAGAGTAGATGCTTGTTAATAAGTAACATATACTGAGCCTTTTGCAAACGTTATCATTTATTTGTCCTAGGTACTTGATGAAGCTGATCGGATGCTTGACATGGGTTTCGAACAAGTAGTTCGCTCCATACTGGGTCAGACATGTTCTGGTATGATGCATTTTTTTCAAACGTTTCCTCTATTACTAGTCATTAACTTATTCCTTTTAATTTCTTGTTCTAGGTTTTTTATTTTATTTTCTATGTTTGGCTTAAATTTGTTGTAGTTGAACTACACTGAACCTTCACTTCTGATTCTCCAAGGAGCTTACATGGATGTATTTTGTTTACTCAAAATTTTCCCAGCTTATTTTTGTTTCATTAAAGAGAGTATCTTGTCTGCAGATCGTCAAATGGTTATGTTCAGTGCTACGTGGCCTTTGCCAGTTCATCACTTGGCACAGGAGTTTATGGATCCTAATCCTGTAAAGGTCTGTATCTTCATTTTCAAAAACAACTTTCAACTAAAAATTTTATACAAAGTTTTTGAACGAAGAAATATTTAAACTTGTGACAGGTTGTTGTAGGCTCAGAAGACTTAGCTGCCAATCATGATGTCATGCAGATAGTTGAGGTGTGAATTTTATCAAATTACATTTCTCATATACGTATTTATGCTTTTATGGACTATTAATTAATTCCTTTTACATTCATAGGTCTTGGATGATCGTTCTCGTGATAAGCGCCTAGTTGCTTTACTGGAAAAGTACCACAAATCTCAGAGGTATCTTTTCCTGCTATTGTTTGTTACATGTTTAGTCTTGCCACATGTTACTAAGAGCTTGTGCCTTTTCTCAGGAATCGGGTATTGGTTTTTGTTTTGTATAAATGGGAAACCAAACGAGTTGAAAATATGCTCCAAGATGGGTATGCCACAGACACATTTTTTTAAATAATTTTCCTAGTGAAATCTAAGCACCTGATATAATTATAATAGCCACTTCGGATATGTTAAATATCATCTTCAGGGGTTGGAAGGTTGTATCAATACACGGGGACAAAGCCCAACATGATCGCACAAAGGCACTCTCATTGTTCAAGAAGGGAAGCTGTCCTTTGATGGTAATCTACCTATTTTACATTGTGATTATTAATTGTCAGTTTGTTGGCTCAAAAGTTAAAACAAATTTATGAATCAGTATCACAGAAATGTTTGACTGTTTTCTCCATGATACTGTGGCTTTATTGGAAAATGGTTATTTTCTTCTCATCATTTTTGTAATTATGTTTTTGCAACATGTTTTTCTACAGTTGCTATCTGAGGATAATGTTTTTATCCAGATTCTTCTGTACTTCGTTTCTTCTCCATTCCAAAGTTCTAGTTTTAGTATTTTTACAGTACTGACTAGGGGATGAATTTAAACCCACTTTTTAACTCCCCTGAAAAATGCACAGAACTACAGATTAGCAAAGAAATTATTGGGTCAATCTATTTTTAAACTTTAATATCATTGTAAGGGCTCCTGCGTATGCCTATATTGGGTACAGTATGAAAAGCTTCTAATGGAATTAGCTCTATGTCTATTGAACCTTACATGATCCCTCAAACATTCTCCGCATTTTTTGTTGCCTTATTCAGTCAATTATTTGACTTAACAACTCAATGAGCAGATTGCTACTGATGTGGCTGCCCGGGGATTGGATATTCCAGATGTTGAAGTAGTGATCAACTATAGTTTTCCTCTGACTACAGAAGATTATGTTCATAGAATTGGACGGACTGGACGAGCTGGTAAGAAAGGTGTTGCCCATACGTTCTTCATGCAGCAGAATAAGGTATAAATTGTCTTTATAAATTCTAGGTTGTTATTTGCACCAATGCACGCTGTTTTTATTATGCAATTTTCACCCTGATATCAACATAAGAATGGAAATTTTCAGGGACTTGCTGGGGAGCTGGTGAATGTTTTAAAAGAAGCAGGGCAAATTGTACCGGATGCCCTCCTGAAATTTGGCACACATGTAAAGAAAAAGGTCTATTTTCTTCTCCACTTTCGTCTATGCACCAGTTCAGAATTTTTCTATGAAGCTAGGATAAACATTTAATTGTTGTTTTGGAATTCCTTTAAATTTTGTGGCGTGCTAAACGTTTAATTGATTGATAAAATTATAATTTTCAATCTATGATAGGAGTCCAAGCTTTATGGGGCACACTTCAAGGAAATTCCTGTTGATGCTCCGAAGTCTCAAAAGAAAACATTTGACGACTCTGACGATGAAGATTAAATGCTAGTGACCTGTGTTTATTTTTGGCTGAAGGAGTATGTGAATTCGGTCATTCTTACTCTTTTTGGTCTAGTTATTTATTACTTTAAAAGGTAATAAAAAAGGTTAGTTATAAATAGATTAGTGAGTCTTTTCATGCTCTAGCATGCACTCATCTGTGCTTGTAAGCTTTTGTTCTTCACTTTAAGAGATGAAAATTTTGATTTCACACATATTTTTAGCTGTCTAGGATTGTCTTTTAATTTTCTAAGTTTGACATTTTAGATTTTTATTTAATTAATTAATTAATTTACTATTTTCCTTTGGCTGTATCCCGCACTAAAATTTACATTAATTCTGTATCTATAAATATGCTTGCTATGCCAATTTTTGTGGATTGTTATTGAGGATGCTGTTCAACGTTCTTTATGCATTAGCATCAGTTCCTTTGGGACGTCAGTAATACATACACGCGAGAGGATATTCTAACATAAGCTCCAACTTGAACTGTTTAGCCACGTGATTTTGCTCACTAATTTTCTAGCGCCGTCGTGAGTTGATACTTTCAATAACCCTAACTTACACCCTACCTGGTAATTATATATAAAATCTTGGATCATCTGTAGCTACCTACTCTTTCTTACGCAAGTTTGGAACCATTTGACCCAATGATACTTTTATTTGTGCGGTTGAGAGTGAGCAACACAATTTTTTTATCAGTTAAAATTTATTAGAAATTATAAAATTATAAGTGAAGTTTATTAAATAAGAAGATTTATAAAAATTTAGTTTTTAATAAATTTTAATTAATATAAAAGTGTGTTTAAATGATTGAAGAATGTTAGGAATATTTTTTTTATAACAATTCTCTACAATTGGTTAACATTTGTGAAAAATTATAAATTTTTATAGAGTTTTTTTTTTTAATTTAAATGTGGAATTTATTATAATTAGTAGTTTCAATAAATTATAGAGAGAATGTTTGAGATATTGGCTAACATTCCTTTGCCAGCATTTCTTGAAGGTTTGTTTTCTGGTGTTTGTTTGACGCGCATAAAAAAGGTTCTACAATTATTATTTAATTTGTTTAGTGGGGCGGTGGATTGACGAGATTTTCTTGTTAGATGGTTGTGTTGTGGTTTAGTAGGGCCACGCAGACATGCGCTGGGCTACATTTATTATAGAAGAAGACAGACGTAATATTCGTCGCAAGTAAATGTGAATTCACTTAAGTATTTAGTATTTTTTTTTTTAATAATTATGATTTTTCTATTTCCATTTTTTCATATTGAAAAAAACAGTGAAAATGTTTACTAATTTTTTTCACAGTAGTTTTAAAAATGTTAAACAAAAAAAGTAAGTTCATGTTGTACATTGTAAGAAAAAACATATTACCGCCTTTCTATTTTCAAGGTTAATTTTAATATTTTTTGTTATTGAAATTATTTATGATAATTATTTAATTGAATTGTTTCTTAAAATTATTTCATGAAGAGGAATTAGTTTTAAACCACTTTAAAGTGCATTTATTCATTTTTACTCCATAAAATTTATATAAATATGGTTTTTGTTTATCTAATTATTAAATTATAATTATATATAACTTAGATTTTCTGTAAAATTTTGATAAAAGTTAAACATCGATAAAAATTAATTAAATGATTTTTATTTTAGATATTTTGACAGCATATATTATGTTAATTTTGATATATATATTAATAAGATATTAAAATATTTTGAAGTAATAATTTGAAAATATGATATATGATAGTTTTTATTTAAATGGTGAGTTTTTGAGATATAATTATCCAATAAAATGTTATTTAATGTTCTAAAGAGTTGTAGTGGTGTTAATAAATCTATCTCTTTATTTTATAGAATAAAAGTCAGAAAAACTTATTTGATGAAATTTCTTTCCCTAGTAAACTTTTCCTGGTCTAAGACCAAATAAACTAATTTATAACTACGGTTTACATGATTTACATCTAATAAGGATGTTTTAATCAATGAAAATTATTTATATAATTAATAATTTTCTTGAAATATCTATATTATCTCAAATAATAAATAATTTAAAATAAAAAAGAATAGAAAATTATCTGATTTAATGCATTTAAAATGATAACAAGTGTAAAGTAAAAAATAAGAATGTATCTACTATTCATTTAAAGCGTTTAAGTTCAAAAGTACATAATTTAAGTTAATTATTAACATAACTTTCTTTGCTCAGTTTATAAATCTTCCCATTTTAAATTAAATAAATCCTAAATTATCAGAAGTCAATGCTAACCTTGTCGGATCTCTCGCTTTCAATTATAAAGAATATTAACCTTTAAAATTATTTGTGATGATCATATAATAAACATATTATGTAACTATAAGTTGCACCAACTAACCTATAGTCTAGTTTAGCTGAACTTTTAATAAATATTTATAAATAAGAATGTAAAATTAATTGATTTTTTAATAAATTAAAAGCATAATTTTAAATTGTAATTGTACTAATGGTTTTATTAATTTTTAATCTTACAGAAAATTACATATAAATAAAAGAGAGAAAATAAAGATTCAAGAATTTAACATCTATACATAATGTATGTTGAATAATGTCTCTCCTCATTTATATAATATGAAACTAAAATCAAATTACATATTTCTAACAACTGTAATTATAAATATTATAATTTAAAAACTTTGATATTGTAATTGAAATAGAGACGAAGGACCATTTTTTAAAATCTCTAGAAGTTCCTCACCGTGTCTGAGAACTAGTTTCATGAAGTAAACATTCAAAGCTATCCTTAATTTGCGTGTGAGTTTGCATGACTTGTTATCCAGAACCTGCAAGGGAGGAATAATGCAATATTTAGACATTCTCCATTTCTTTCTTTTGGTACAAAGAAAACGCCAATAATTGAACCAGTACGCATACACAATCTAGGAGTTTGGACGAGTATTAGAATTTAGAAGTCACTAATCATTGAAAAGTATTCAGGTAATGTTGAAGCAACCACTAAGAAGCTGCAGAGAAACTCTAGTTACATTTTCTAAGAAAACAACTTTTCTGTCCTTTACAGTACTTGTAACTAGAGGCATATTTATTAACTATATGTTCTTAAATATTAAATAATTGTTATATTTTTACATAATAAATCATTTTTAATATTTTTAAGAACATATTTAATGCATACGTAAGTAAGCAATTTAATTTAGTCATTGCCCTTTTGGACACTATGCTTCAGCGTGTCGAAGGTTGCATCCCCTGTTCTTTAATTATGCTCCAATTAGGAGAGATAACCGCGTATTGAAGGTGGAAAATTATTGATGTTGCTATTAATTATTATTGACAAGTCAATGTATATTTTTAACTTTTGATGAAAATAAATAAAATAATGATCAAGAAACGTTGATGTGAATTATTTTATTTTGGTACAGAAGTGAACCATAGTTATGTGATGATAACTTAGTAAGTATTTAAAGATAAAAACGTTTAAAATTATAAAAGATATTTAATTATTTATGATTTTGTCCTTTTCATTTGATCTCTTTTGGTCATTGTTTAAAATTTAAATTATTAATAAAATATTTAAAATTTTATCTTTTTTATTTTCAATGCTTGATTAAAGCTTAACTGTATCTTTGGGTCATTTAGTTTGAACTATGTGTAGTTTTAATCATTTTTTTTCTTCAAGTCAGTTAAATCTCTTTATTTTAAAATTAAGCAAATTTGTTCTTTCATACTGATGAAACTTGACCAAATATATATTAATTTTATTCATACTAGTAAAGTATGTCATAAATTACACGATGCAAATACATGAAAATATCAAAGATCTATTTTTAAAAAGTATTTAAGGAAATGTTCATTTGATTAATAAAATATTGTCTCATTAATAATAAAGTCGTAAATTAAAATATGAAAAATACAGGTATTGGATTTTTAGTTTTGAAAATCTCAATTTAGTTAAAAGAAAATTATTTTAATAGATTTGTAAAATCACACTATGCCTACTCTTGCGTTAATAAATTCAAGCATTGATCAAAGAAATTCACAGAAAGTAAAATTCTCCTTTAATTAAATAATTAATTAAATGAAAAAAGTTAATTTGATTTAAGAATTAAATATAACAGAGCATCGACTCATTCTAGAATAGATTTACAGTGAAGAATAAAATGACACATCATTAATGAAATAAATTATAACATTTAAAAAAATATTAAACTGATCAAAAGTAATATCATTTCCAAAATTAATTATTATATGTACAATTCCATTGCAAAATTTCTGTGAGCCGCTGCAATGACGTGTTTTTTGTTTTTTGTTTTTTCTTACCCTTAACAAAAAGTTAAAACTAAATTCTTCACCTGAACCTAATTATTTTTATCATAGATAGAAAACTCAAAGATAATTTTTTAATACGTCAGGAAAAAGTCAAAGATAATGAATGAAATAATCTCTATCAAACCATTCATATGCACACACACAACCACTCATAGTGGCCACCAATCATGAACCATATGTTTAAAAGTCTCTGGAAATATTATTTCCTTCAGCTGCAAGTATCAAAAGTAAATCATGTCAAAATCAATTGTTTCTTTAATTTTGTTAGGCTTGTCAATAAATAATTAATAATGATAACTAGGATATTTTTCGTATACAATTAAAAAGCTACTAATAGTATAAAGAGGTTATAGGAAAGTTAATAATCTGAAAAAGAAAATTGCTCTGTTTCCAAACCCTTGGATGTGATTGGAGGGTGTGTGCGACAGACCATATATATATATATATATGTCAGAGAAAGAGATCTAATCAATTAGGTCATATATAATTTTAGGATAAGATGCTAACTAAATTACTTGAAGGATCAAAGAATAATAAATTTTAAAATTAGAGACATAAAAAATGGACAAAATATTTTAGAAAACTTGAAACTGAAATTTTTAAATTTTAGAAAAATCAAAAACATATTCTATCTTTAATTTTTTATTTTAGTTTCATATATATATATATATTTATTTATTATTTAGTTCCTATTTTATTGTAATTTATTTCATTACTGATGTTGTATTTTATTATTCATTGATAGTTTCTTCTGAAATAAATCGATGCTATTTAAACTCTCGATTTAATATGAATATTTATAATACATATACCATAATATAAGAAAAATATATCACATATAGATAAAAAAATCATTTTCCTTTGAAAGAATTCAAATTTATTTACAGAACATTAACTCCTTTATATATTTACCCTTAATTTAGAATTAGGTTTATGAGAAATACATAACTTAAAATATTATATATACAGGTAAATAAATAAATAATTACTTCTCATTTGTATTATTTATTTATTTTTTAAAATAAATGATAAAATAAAAATATTTTTTTAAAATAAATAATTTGATCATTTTCTATCTATATATATTATTTTAAAAGTGTATATCCCATTATGATTTATCCTCTGCTACTTTCACAGCAACACCATAAATAATGATACATTCACCTCTAATTTAAAGAAAGTTAAGCTTATGAGACGCTCTACTTAAACTTAAAATAAATACTGTTTGTCTTTTCTTGCGAAGTTAAAAAAATTTGATTTCAATTACAGAGTAAGCCGTTTATCCCCTGATAAGCAATATCTTACTATAAATCCTGATAAAAATTGACAGTCTTTCCTTCATTTTTATACGAATACGAGATTTCCATAATTTAATATAAACTTTCATGCAAAGTAATTAAAGACAGATTCTTTACTTAGCTAAATACATCATTTTTTTTTTTTTAATTTTAAAGAGTCAAATTTGCTTATGGACTACTTCTTTCACAATAACACCGTACATCGGTAGTGAACCTGATATTCATGCAAGGTTTTGACTCAAAACAAATGGCGCAAAACGCGTATGAATTGAACTAGTCTCTAGAATTCTGATGTATTAGCAACGACTATTTTCCTCAGCTGATGTTGAGAAATTTTGATTCATGAATCTTAGAAAAGTTTGCTTTTTTTTTTTTTTTTTTTTTTTGGTGAATAACAAAAGTTTGCTAGTCATATTCTTTTAGTTGGTTTTCGTAAAATACAACGTAACATCTTTTTCTTCGTGGAAAGGCATGGTTTTACGTTGGCAGTTTTGTGACGCGGAAAAATAAGGCATTCAATCAAATAATAGTAGTTATTAGAGCCACATTTTCTTTTATACATTCGGAGAGTATTATTCAGACACGCAACCTTGAACATGGCCATATAAACACAACAGCAAAGCCATAATGAAATTCAAAAATCTCTTCAAATCCTAGCAACTATTCTTACAACAATAATAGACCCAGAAATCTTATGATCAAGTGCTTGCAACTCTTCCAATTAGAGAAAAAAAATGGCTGATAGTTCAGTATCGTTCTTACTGGACAAGCTGACCTCCTTACTTCAAGAAGAAGTGAATCTGCAAAAAGGGGTTCGTGAAGATGTTCAGCACATCAAACATGAACTGGAACGCCACAGGGCCATCCTAAGTGTGGCTGATGCTATGGAAGACAAAGACCCTGAACTCAAAGAATGGGTTAAACGAGTGAGAGATGTTGCTCATGACATGGAAGATGCTATAGATGAATTCAACCTTTGCCATGTTGATCGACATGGACAAGGTAGCAATTCTTCTTTTAATAGGCTTATTTTCGGCCTTAGGACCATGAAAGCTCGGCATAGAATTGCTTCAGATATTCAAAGCATCAAATCCAAAGTGAACATCATATCCCAGGGACGTCCAAACTTACCTGGGATAGGCTCAAGATCAAGTCAACGGTTGTCATCGAGGCTTGATAGCCAAGGAGATGCACTTCTGCTAGAAGAAGCTGATCTAGTGGGTATTGACAAACCCAAAAGGCAGCTTAGTGACTTGCTTTTCAATGAAGAAGTTGGAAGGGCTGTGATTCCCATTTATGGAATGGGGGGGTTGGGGAAAACCACCTTGGCAAAACAAGTCTATGATGATCCAAAAGTCAAGAAGCGTTTCAGGATTCATGCTTGGGTGAATGTTTCTCAGTCTTTCAAATTAGAAGAGCTCCTGAAAGACCTGGTTCAACAGCTCCATAATGTGATTGGCAAACCAGCTCCGGAGGCAGTTGGACAAATGAAAAGTGACAAGCTAAAAGAGATGATCAAGAACTTGCTTCAGCAAAGCAGGTACCTCATTGTGCTGGATGATGTGTGGCACGTAAAGGTATGGGATTCTGTTAAACTTGCTCTGCCTAATAACAACCGTTGCAGTAGAGTGATGATTACCACACGCAAGAAAGATATAGCTTTGCATTCCTGTGCGGAATTGGGTAAGGATTTTAACCTTGAATTCTTACCCGAGGAAGAAGCTTGGTATCTTTTCTGCAAGAAAACATTTCAGGGTAACTCATGTCCTCCTCATCTGGAGGAAGTTTGCAGGAATATCTTAAAAATGTGTGGCGGGTTGCCATTAGCAATTGTGGCAATTGGTGGAGCTTTGGCTACAAAAGGCAGGGCAAACATAGAGGAGTGGCAGATGGTTTGCAGAAGTTTTGGGTCTGAAATTGAAAGCAATGACAAACTGGAGGATATGAAGAAAGTGCTTTCCCTCAGTTTCAATGAGTTGCCTTACTATCTTAAGTCCTGTTTGTTGTACCTAGGCATCTTTCCTGAGTTTCATGCTATTGAGCACATGCGATTGATTCGCTTGTGGATAGCTGAAGGGTTTGTGAATGGAGAAGATGGAAAGACACTGGAGGAAGTTGCAGACAGTTACCTCAAGGAGCTATTGGACAGAAGTCTGCTGCAAGTGGTAGCAAAAACCAGTGATGGCAGGATGAAGACTTGTCGCATGCATGATCTTCTAAGGGAGATTGTCAATTTGAAGTTAAAGGATCAGAACTTTGCAACAATAGCGAAAGACCAAGACATAATCTGGCCAGACAAAGTTCGACGCCTATCAATCATAAACACATTGCATAATGTGCAACAAGATAGGACAACATTCAAACTTCGGTCTCTGTTAATGTTTGCCCTATCAGATTCACTCGAGAATTTTTATATACGTGCATTATGTTCCACTGGTTATAAGTTACTCAGGGTGTTAGATTTGCAGGATGCACCTTTGGAGGTTTTTCCTGCTGAAATTGTCAGCCTTTACCTTCTCAAGTATCTGAGTTTGAAAAATACTAAGGTGAAAAGCATTCCAGGTTCCATTAAGAAGCTGCAGAAGTTGGAGACGTTAGATCTTAAACAAACCTATGTCACTGAATTGCCAGTTGAAATTGTGGAGCTCCAACGATTACGCCATCTCTTGGTGTATCGTTATGAGATTGAATCCTATGCTTATTTACGCTCAAGGCATGGCTTCAATGTGGCTGCCCCTATAGGACTTATGCAATCTTTGCAAAAGCTATGTTTTATAGAGGCAGATCAGGCTTTGATGATCGAGCTAGGAAAACTCACTCAGCTAAGGAGGCTTGGCATTAGAAAGATGAGGCAACAAAATGGTGCTGCTTTGAGTTCATCCATTGAGAAGATGATCCATCTCCGCTCATTGTCCATAACTGCAATTGAAGAAGATGAGATAATTGATATTCACAACATTTTCAGGCCTCCTCAGTATCTCCAGCAGTTATACTTGAGTGGACGTCTAGACAATTTTCCCAGCTGGATTAGTTCTCTCAAGAATTTGGTCAGAGTGTTTCTAAAATGGAGCAGGTTAAAAGAGGATCCTCTGGTACATCTTCAAGATTTGCCAAATCTAAGACACATCGAGTTTCTTCAAGTTCATGTTGGTGAGACATTGCATTTCAAGGCTAAAGGGTTTCCTAGTCTGAAGGTGTTAGGTCTTGATGATTTAGATGGACTGAAATCTATGACTGTGGAGGAGGGAGCAATGCCTGGTCTTAAAAAGCTCATCATCCAGCGTTGTCATTCATTGAAGAAGGTACCATTAGGCATTGAATACCTAACAAAACTAAAATCAATAGAGTTTTTTGATATGCCTGAAGAATTGATTACAACACTGCGTCCAAGTGGAGGTGAGAATTATTGGAGGGTACAACATGTCCCAGCAGTTTATTCCTCGTATTGGAGGGAGGGGGATTGGGATGTTTACTCATTAGAAACTTTAGGAGAGCGAGAGAGTGATTCCAGTCGAAGTACTGCAAGGAGAAATCTTGAACTTTGTACGCTCTGGAAGGTTTAACTTAGATTTTTTATTGTTTTTTCCTTTTAACATGCTGCATATGTGAATGATGACAAATTTTTGTTGTACATCAGCTTGCATATGCAAGTGAATGCAGTATTTTGTTTTTTGCAGTCACCTGACTGCAAATTTCTTCAAGTTTCAACCAAATATATCAAGGAGAATAATTTGTTTCTTGAATAAGAATTCTGAGGTTACTGAATAAAAATGTTCAATATTTTGGTTTACCAACCCATCCATTTAAACACACATGTTAATACATAGAAGCTACAAGAAAGTGATAAATTGTAATGAGTTATGAATTTGCCATTATTTTCATATACTACTCACACACGGAATAAGTCAAATCCCTCGTTACAAGGGGACTCATGAAGTGTAGGACGAATGATCCCATCATCAATCTGAGATAAAAGAGTGATAAGTGAGAGTCATAGTATTCCTGCTCGAGAGAGAAACTTTATTTTCACCGAGACTATTGTAAATCATCCTAATTGGGTGAGAGTAAGAAACATCTCTTACATCAAGTTGTAATCTTTTTTCAATTGTGGAGACATTTTACCAAATTTAAATCCCATGAATTTTTAATTTTTATGTCATTTATCTTTTTGACTTGACAGAGAAGGAATCTTCGTCTGAGTATTTATCACAGCGATGTACAGATTAAACTGGAACAATCCACGATGCTGCACCAGTAGGCGACCCCATCATATAAATAAACATGGAAATATGAAGCTGGCATTCTAAAGAAAATATGATAACAAAAATGAAAGAGATAAATTGAAATAAAAATTCACTGGAACATAGGCGAAACCAAACAAAACGAAAGAGATAAATTGAAATGTACTGAAGGCAATAAATTCATTTTACATTAAGAATGTATCATCATTAAATTTTTATTTTTTCAATAATTTTTTCCTAAAAAAATATTATTTATGATTAATTTACTATATAAAAACTAATTTTTATTGTTATATCTAAACAAAATTAATTATCTGAATTAATTTTAATTATAATATAATATAACAACAATCTACCATGACTGAAATATATTATTTTTGAAATTAGCACACGTTCCATAAACAACGATTTTGGGCTTTGTGTGGCCCAAGGAATTGAAAGAAGCGCGGGTTTAGGAAGCGAGCAAATGAAAAAAAAAAGGGTTGTATAAAAGGACAAAAGGAAACGAAAGAGAAAGAGAAAAGGAATAGCAGATAGGGATAAGGATAATATCGATGACGAAGAAGGGGAAGAAGCAGCTTATGTCATCGGCGCCATGGAGAGGCGACGATACCGAAGAGTCGTTTCCAGAGGGAAAGCTGAAAGTAACGAGACAGGGTGATGGCAAGTCAACCATGCACGTTCCTGCCTCCAAGTCTAACCATCTCCATCAAGAAGAAGATGCCATCGAGATTGATCCTGAATTACGCTACAGCTTCCAACGCAATTTTCAGGTCCTTCTCTATCTCTATCTATTTAACTAATTTTCCTATTTATCTTGCTTTAGCCCTACTGCTTTTCAACAATTTACCATTACCAGACCCCAAATAACTCCTGCTTATTCAACCTATCAGCTATGTTTGATTTAGGAAATTAGATGGTGAGCTACTGAAAGTTGAAACACTCCGGTTTCGTTTGTAGGATTCACTATTAACGTAGTATGCTCTAGGACCTTTAACTCCTCGTTATAAATTGCAACATATCCAGATTGCATTCCTTCCCAGTTAAGCTTTTGCTATTGCACTTTATGGGCATCTTACATGCTAATGCTACCCCTTTCTCGTTTCTCCTTTCTTCTTTATTATCATATTTATATCATTATATGTAACCATGCATTTTAGTCCTTTCACCATTCTAGCACTCGATGATGATGTGACAAATAACTAATGAGTTGCCTGACACATAATTCATACAACTTAATTAATTTTTTAGAAGATCAAAAGTATAATTAAATCACTTCAATATATGTGTCAAACAACACATCAATTATCATGTCATAATCCAATATTTTGCCAGCAAAATTGAATAAAAGTTTAATGAAAGACCATTTAAAAGATTATAATCGTATAATTATAATATCTAAAAAATTCAATTTGTGCCATTGGAATCCGGGGACCAATATCATAGAATTACATACTTAGAAAACAAAAGTGTATTTAAGTCATTATTATAAGTATTTACCTGTTCTATTATAAACAACTACAAGCATGTTTGGAAAACCATTTGCATAATTGCAAATAGATGTTCACACATGTCAAAGCATGGAATGGAGAAGTAACATTTTGTTTAATTGACATTGAATGTGGGTCTAGTTGGATGGAACTAATAACCAAACACACATTGTGTATGGTTTCCTTCTTTGTGTGTGGATTTGATTTAGCATTTACTATTCTTCTCCAAATTTTGGACTAATGTATTCTTATTTTTGTATAATGCAGTTTCTTCAACGTGTTTTTAGCATTGACACCGTGGTGAAACCTCTTCCTCCTGTCATGGCATACAATGTCTCTCGCAACTTGAATTTCTTCACTCGCATTTTCACACAATTCTTTGGTATGTTAGATTCAGTGCACCCTTGAAGATTGAATTGCATAGAATACATAGAACCAAACTGTTCCAATTATTTTAAGCATCACCGTTCATTTCATTTTAGAAAAACGGGCCAAATATATATCCATGGTAAGTTTTCTCCCTTCTTCTTAGTCCAGTTCCCAGATACATTTGTATGGTGATGATGAAGCGAAGCCCTAGGCTTTGTCTGGATAAATGCCAAGTGGAATGAAATAGAATTGGGTACGATGAAATGAAATGTGATAGAAGTAAATAAAATTAGCACATGGTCGTTTGGATATTTTATGATTGCATTGGAGCGAAGTTTTCGTTCAATTATTTGGAAAGTGAACAAAATGGTAACGAGATTAGTAAACAATAAGTTGATACTATTTCATAATGCTTCTAAATTGTGGAGTGGCTGGATAAAGGTATCTGTTGTTGGAGTGGAATGAAATGTATTTCATCAAGTTTTATTTCGTTCCACTGTTTTTTAAGTTTCAAAAATCAAAGCAATGGCAATTAATAGCATTCTATTACATATTCTTTCCTTCTATATTCTTTCCATCAATTTAAACATGAGGAGTGCTAGTAAAATACCTTCTAATACTCTCCTTCTAACACGTCATTTACTCTTGGTTAAATTTTATTAAAAATTACAAAATTATGAGTGAGACTTAATAAATAAGAGATGATACTTATAAAATTTTGATTTTTATCAAATTTCAGTTAATAATAGGGAGTATGTTAAAAAAAGTGTTTTTAACATTTCTCTTCAACTATAGTTTTTATTCAAATATTTTCTGTTGTATTTTTTTGCAAAGCCTTCAAATCATCCGTTATTCTGTGCTAACCTTTACTACTTTATATCTGCACAGCAGTCTCAAACCATTTAATCCTTTCTCTTTATTTATATATTATATACCGTCCAAATTGACTATGTGAGTTTCTCTCTGTTTTATTGGCATTTGACTGATCATATTAATGTGTATGATCTATGGTGGTCCAAAAATTATTGGTAGTAATTCTGCGTTCTTCATTGGATTAGTATTTTTATTGTTTTTATTTTGGAAATTAGGTGTTTGTTAATCTTTGATGTTTCCTTGCGTTTTAAATGCAACAAATATACATCAAACTTGAGATATTGCCCCGTTGTTATTAATATGGTTTATGTTGCAGATCCTGAAGGTATTGCAAATGCACAGAAATCCTTGGGCATAGGACAGGAAGATAAAGTTCGCAAAGTTCGTTGAAGACAATCAATCGGGGAAGACACAAAAAGAATGGGAATGGGAAAAGGGAAAGAAGTTAGAAGAGGAAATAGACTTATCATTTATGATTAACCTTTTTCTGATGACTCGTGGTATTATTAAAACACGTAATTCAGTTATAAATATTACAAATTCAGCAGCATGACAATTTGATTATTTCATTATCTTAACAAAACCACGATCTTAGATAATATTGATAGCAGCTCTAATCTAGTCTACTTTTAGTAGTTAACGTTGAAATTCTCCATTGGATAAGTTAAATGAATATTGTTTTCAGTTAAGAAACGAATGAATTAATCAATAATTATCATCTCTTTTTTGTTAGGAGATTATCTTGCACATTATCTTACCAAGGGTGTTTTGTAGTTGTAGTTTTTCTTTTTCCTGCACTTTTAAAGGGATGGTGTACTAACGACATTAGAACCAGCAAGTGTATCGGATTCTGTGTAGGATACAATAGTGAGAATTGAGTATGATTTTAACGATTTTGTCCAAACACTAGATCATAATAGTTTAAAACATAAAACAAGCAATTAAAATAAAATGTTTTTATATGTTACTTTTAATAATTAAAATTTAAACAAGCATAGAAGGCAAAATTAAAGAAAAAACCCATGAGAGTTTGATTTAACTTGATTAGGAATTTAGATACTTTATTATTTTAATCTTAATTTATTCTGTTGATGGTTATATTACTTGTATTTATTATTTGTTATTGTTTTAGACATGGCTTAAATTATGGTTGATGTCCAATTTCTCACTCCAACCTCATACTATTGTGCACTGGGGCCTATATGAACCTTGCACTCCAACCTACCAATTATTATCTGTAGACACGAAATCCCTTGATAGTAGGTGAGTGATTTCTGTTAGATTTTCCACCAAATACATCTCCACTTGCCTATAAATGCACCATCAGGTCTATGTCTATCAAATGTCTTATCCTCGTATTGATATTATCATTCCGCACTGCCATAAAGATATAGATCACTATCATTTTTTCTTGATTTGTAGAAATTAAAAATAAGTATTAAAGGATTTATATCAACTTGCGTACTTTTTTCGGTCAATTGAGTTAAACTTCTTAATATACATCATTGTCATTTAAAACATCTCGAATTATTATCTCTTAACACGAAAGATGAGTGATTTACAATAGATTCCTCATCTAACACACCACCACCACTTGCCTACCAATACACCATCCTCAATTCTTTTAAACTGTCCACATGAGTATAAAGATAAACAATTATAACTCAAATTCATTTAGTAACATAACTATATATAAACACTATTAGTAAATCTATTTCTTTATGTCAAAATAACATAATAAAGTTTTAAAGCTTTGTAAATTATAAGCAAAGACTTGACTTCATGTGTGGTAGCTAATGCAAAAACTCGTGTCAATTTTTTCTAGTACAAACAGAGCAAACACAATATTTTAATCGTGAACAAAATTTTTAAAACATTTAACATAGAGACTGATATTCAAAGAAAAGAAAATGTTAATAAAATAACTTAATACATCAACAATTAAATTACAGCATTCTCCTAATAAAGAGAGTTTAACTAAACACTAGTATTTGTACTAGTACAATGTACAATATAAATTATGTTTTTTTTAACATTTTATTATTGTAATATATTTATGTCTATCTATCCAGTAAGAGAGTTAATTTTATGAGAATAGGATATTAAATCTAGATCATATAATCATATATAAATAATCAAGATTTAATGTTATCTGATCATTTAAAAAATTATATGATTTTTTTAAAAGATTTACATATTATAAATCTTGATAATTTAAAATATAATTTAATAATCAAAATTTATTCCTCTCACATTCATGTAAAAAAGGTACTTTCAGTGTATATGTTTATATATATATATATATATATATATATCATTCAATTTATTTCTTCATTTAATATTTTGTTAACTTCATTTTTATCACACACTTATTTCTTGACTTTTCTATAAAAAAAATCTGTACCAAAAAAATATTTCTTCACTTTTAGTGTGCAAACTCGTACCGACTATCCATTCATGAATGTTATATGCCTTTTTTTTTTTTTTATGGTAGAAACAGCTCAACTCCAAATGCCCAAGATATGGAGCAAAGGCCTCAAAAGCCACCAACCCAAACGGTGCAACAATACACCAAAGAGATAGGGAATGCAAGAAAACTGCTATTATATTATATTGATGTGTCAACTCTTCGAATCTATGCTCATATAGTCATACATAGCTCTCTATATGAACATATATGACCAAACAACATAGAAAGAGTAAATTAAAAATGATATTGATTCATTGGATTTGTTTTTTGAAGAGGATTCATTAGAATTATTAGGAAAACGTTATTTCGGGTGGTAACAATGAAAGTTATGTTGGTCAGTTGTCCTAGAAGAATAAAGTAAAATAAGATTTTGTACTTTTTTTTAATCTAAGGTATCACCAGATATTGATTTTGAAATATTTAAGAGACTAATATTTTTCAAGCACATTTTTTCATACACAAAATATAAATAGCTTTTGAATAAAAACCCAAGATGACACAACAGAGATCACAACAAATTAACATTGAGCTCTTGATAGTATTTTATGTTAACCAATAACAACATTAATTGCTTCTGCTAACGCGTTTCTTAACTCCTCACTAACAACTTAAAAATAATTTCTTTCTGTTAACCAATAATGACAACAATTGCTTGTGATTAACAAAAAAAAAAAAAAAAAACAGCTCCTGGAAAGTAAAAAAACAGCTCCTGGAAAGTAAAAAAACAGACTCAACCTATTTGTAATTTATATAGTTCGATATTCCACAAACTGCTTGTCCAGTGTTTAACTAGCTTTTTTTTTATTGTTATTCAGTATTCACAACTCAAGCCTTACTTTGAAAATAAGACCCCTTTTTTATATGGAAAATGTTTGAAAATTGCCTTCTATTGTAGAAGGCATTGCATAATATTGAATACAAACTCTTAGTCCTATTATACAACACTACATCATCACTGACATTTTCCACAAAACACTTCTCTGCTGCATTTTCCATAATACACTCAAGGTATTAAAAAATACGCGTCAATAGCACTATCACGCGTGCGAATGGAAAAATTTACTCCTTTTTTCCGTTACCTAAAGTTTTTCTAATTCACAAAGTAACTTTTGGATATAAACACAAGATGGACTCATCAGACATCCATGAGCCCCATCCCTTTCCTTGAGACTAAATTGTCTATGACTTTGCTTCTAACAAACCAATTTGCAGTTTATAATATGATTTGGTAGCTTCTATTTTTGTCATTTTTCCACTTAGTCTGCAATAAAAATGTAATGGCTCATTGGGTTTATTGAACAAGTTTCAAGATTCTTTTTGTAGTCAAACACAAAGCCAAAATGTGGACATGTCACCATGCCAAAGCCCATTGTTTTGAGGCAAAGGAAAGCCGAAAGTGTCATTTATATACAATTTCTACGCAAATCACTTACTGAGTATGATTGACGTCTATCATATATTCATATTTTCCAAAGAAAAAACCTGTAAAGACTTCTTGATTCTTAGGTACTTAAGTTTATCCGTATGGTTCTAATTTTAGCCCCTAGATGACGTTATTTTTTGTCATTATAATTAACATATTGATAGCTGATCGTATCTATGTTAATCATTTGCTTGCTTATTAAAAAAAAGAAATTGCTTATGAATTCAAACCTCAACTCGAAAACTTTTCATTAAATATTTCCTCTGATTCTTTTTATCTGTCACATTTTAAGAAGTTTTTGCTATTCCCTTATATAAGTTATTTTATAAAATTCATGAAGTATTTTTTTTTTCCAAAAAACTATCCTTAATTTTTAATTACATCCTGTTTAACTATTCTATACTTTTCTATAAGCTTTTTGACTTTCCCAACAATAATGGACCATTGAAATTAATGAGATTATTTTTTTATAAATCCATGAGTATCAACTAATTTTAACAAACTTTTTTCAATTATGTGAATTAGTTAAAATTGATTTATCATAAAGAATTGAGGGAGTATTTCACAAAACTATTTCAAATTAATAAATAATAACTCAATACCTGTTAAACTTGATTTAGAGACGGACCACACCAGTTTATTTGTATAACCAATCCTTTACACACAACCGTTCAAACTAGCTCATTACCATGGAAGTTGTAATGTATATCATTCCTTTTAAACAGACTGGTCTATCTTTTTTTCCACTGGTTTTGATGGTATCCTTACCCTTTTGGGATAAGATTAACCCTTGTTTTTTGGTAGGATAGGAAAAAAATAAAAAAAAGAAAAGTTTTAAATTTGAATTGAGAATAAAAATACAAGAATGTTTTCTTCTTCTAGAAATTAACTTTTCTCACCTTTTTGTTTCAGCTTTATCTTCAATCAAACAAAAATCAAGAATGTCTAATGTTATTGATAGAATAGTGTGCCGAAATTGATACTAATTTTTTAAATTTGAATTTGATCTTTATGAATTAAAAAAGTTAAACAAAGAAAAAGATAAATAAGTTCAGTACATTCACACATTCATGAATCAGGACAAATGAATATGGATGGTTCACATATTTAAGTTAGGTTTATCAAAATATAATGAGTTGTTCGATGTTTCTTTCAACAATTTCGTAGCCTACCTAAGGATATAGCTAAACCCTTCCTACAAGTAAAAGTCAAAGTCATTTACCACTGCCTCAAAGCCCAGAGTGACAAGTAACTTCCTTTTTATGCTTTTTGGCATATGCAAGTAGTTCCATTTCCTTTAGGAAAGCCCTCTTTTCAACACCACTAAACAACATGTCTTTCAAAAAATATTTTTTTCCCAGCAAAAACAAAAGGCATTTTTTTAATGCATTAATCAAGACTGAACAGTTAACCACCTTATAGGAGAAGTTGCATTCTGTAAGGAATATTGCTATAATATCCTTCACGCGTTTCTTCGTAATATATTTAGTCAAACTAAAAGTAAGTCAATAATTTTACATATTGATTTTATTTTCAGAACTATTTTAAGATAACTTTTACTTTTAGACTTTGCTTGATCATTTTTATATTTCCTTTTCATACACGTAATTAGTTATCTAGTTGTGATGTTGTCATATTTCAATTTTTTTGAGGAAAAAAGTCATGCAACTCTATCTCTCGTCTTATTAATTAAATGGGATGACTGAAACGATATTATAAGAAGCGTCAAAAGCAAGGCACCTCCTATAGCTAAAAAGTCTGAAATCTTAGTCTCTTTCCACTAGTCTGCTTTAGAAATGCACAGAGATCATGGCAGAGAGTACAGTGGGATTCTTTCTCCAAAGGCTTGTACCTTTTTTTGAGAACAAGGTGAAATTGTTCACAGGAGTTCAAGCAGAAGCAATATATCTGAAAGGATGGTTGGAGCTAATAAGAGCCTTCTTAAGGGTTGCAGATGCATTACAAGAGAGTGATGAGGAACTCAAAATTTGGGTTAAGCAAGTCAGAGATGTTGTTTATGAGGCTGAGGATCTTCTTGATGAATTGGAACTTGTCCAGGTACCTAACCATACTAATGGATTCTCTATTCATCTCAGTATCAGGAATATGAAAGTTTGTTACCGGATTGCAAATGATTTAAAAGGCATCAACTCACGCATGGAAACTATTTCTTCAACTCTCACGACATTCCTCAGTAAACTTGACACTGCTTCAGAGGCTTCAAGTTCCACTTATACAGGTACTACTCACTTCAAAGACTCTTTTCAAGCTTAAGTGATGAATATCCTAAGGCTTATGTACAGGAGAACAACTCAAATATGCTATTATTCGTGCTCTTTTCCTGTATTCTAGATAGTATTGAAATGTGAAAGCTATAACTATTAAATGCATGTTTGGATTAAGATTGGGAGGGTCTAACAGTAGTTTTACTCTGAAAGTAATAGTTTCTTCCTTCTTCATTTTTTGCATTTGAAGTCACTATTTTGCATTGAAATTTACAAAATTACAATTCAAACTTAAATCCAAACATAGCCTAACTTATTAGTAAATGTAAAAAATTATGTCTGAAATGTGAAACCAATCACGTTAGTAATCAGTAAATTGATGGCGGTCCATTTGAAGCATTTACCACAGTAATCGCATCATTTCTTGCTGAGCTCTTTTCTTTATTCTTTCATTTTGACTGTTGAAAAAATGGAATACAAATCAATATGCAAATATTTCACCATTCGAGTCTAGAATTTGAAAGCTTCAAGTAATAACAATTTGAACACCTCCAATTGTTGACAAGTTTTGCCTTTCTTCTTATATCATTGATGTATTTAAATACCACTCACATCATTTGCATTTTTATACGGACTGATAGTGGTAATGAAGTAGGTGTAGAAAAAGTGAGCAAATTGCATTCTAACAAGGAAAAGTGTATTCATTATGCTATTTATACAATTCTCACTTGTGAGACTAGTACAATAACATATCCTGAAACAGGTAATGCATGGCATGATCAACGAGGGGATGCCCTTCTCCTGGACACCACTGATCTAGTGGGCATAGACAGGCCAAAAAAGCAGTTGATCGGGTGGTTGATTAATGGTTGTCCCGGACGAAAAGTGGTTTCTGTTACTGGAATGGGAGGGATGGGAAAAACCACTTTGGTGAAAAAGGTATTTGATGATCCAGAAGTAAGAAAACATTTTAAAGCCTGTGTTTGGGTTACTCTTTCTCAATCAGTTTCTCAATCTTGTAAAATTGGGGAGCTTCTCAGAGAGTTTGCCCGGAATCTTTTTTCTGAAATAAGGCGACCAATTCCAGAGGGACTGGAGAGCATGTGTAGTGTTAAGCTGAAGATGATTATCAAAGAGCTGCTGCAGAGGAAGAGGTATTTAGTAGTATTTGATGATGTGTGGCATATGTATGAATGGGAAGCTGTCAAATATGCATTGCCTAACAATAACTGTGGCAGCAGGATCATGATCACTACACGCAGATCAGATTTAGCCTTTACGTCCAGCATAGAATCCAATGGTAAGGTGTATAACTTGCAACCCTTGCAAGAAGATGAGGCTTGGGATCTATTTTGTAGGAACACTTTTCAGGGTCATACATGCCCCTCACATTTGATTAACATATGTAAGTATATCTTAAGAAAATGTGGGGGTCTTCCCCTTGCAATTGTGGCAATCAGTGGTGTCCTGGCTACAAAAGACAAGCGCAGGATAGATGAGTGGGACATGATTTGCCGTAGTCTTGGAGCTGAAATTCAAGGCAATGGCAAACTTGATAATTTCAAAACAGTACTCAACCTCAGTTTCAATGATTTACCTTACCATTTGAAATACTGTTTCTTGTACTTGAGCATCTTTCCTGAGGACTATCTGATTCAGAGGATGAGATTGATTCGCTTATGGATAGCAGAAGGATTCATCGAAGCCAAGGAAGGAAAAACAAAGGAAGATGTTGCAGGTGATTACCTCAAGGAACTCCTTAACAGAAACTTAATACAAGTAGCAGAGACAACATCTGATGGAAGGGTCAAAACTTTGCGAATCCATGATCTCCTAAGGGAGATCATCATCTTGAAGTCCAAGGACCAAAACTTTGTGTCCATTGTCAAAGAACAAAGTGTGGCATGGCCTGAAAAGATTAGGCGGCTTTCGGTGCATGGCGCATTACCATGTAGGCAGCAACATAGGTCAGGCTCTCAACTCCGTTCTCTCTTAATGTTTGGGGTTGGAGAAAATTTATCCCTTGGCAAACTGTTTCCAGGAGGTTCCAAACTGCTTGGTGTTTTAGATTATCAAGATGTACCTTTGAATAAGTTTCCAGTATCAGTTGTTGATCTATATCATTTAAGATATCTGAGCTTAAGGAATACAAAGGTGAAAATCGTTCCAGGTCATATAATAGGGAAGTTGCATAATCTAGAAACACTGGATCTTAAGAAGACTTCTATCACAGAATTGCCTGTAGATATACTAAAGCTTCAAAAGCTTCGCCATCTCCTTGTGTATCAGTTTAAAGTCAGAGGTTATGCACAGTTCTACTCCAAACATGGTTTTAAGGCCCCCATTGGAATAGGAAATTTGAAGTCACTACAAAAGCTTTGTTTTGTGGAGGCAAACCATGACTGTGGAATGATAATAAGGCAGTTAGGGGAGCTAAGTCAACTAAGAAAGTTAGGCATCTTGAAACTTAGAGAGGAAGATGGGAAGGCTTTCTGTTTGTCCATTGAGAGATTAACTAATCTTCATGCCCTTTCTGTTACTTCTGAGGCTGAGAATAAAGTCATTGATCTAGCATTCCTTTGTTCACCCCCTCCATTTCTTCAACGCTTGTATTTGTCAGGGCGTCTACAAGAGTTACCAAGTTGGATACAGTCACTTCATAGCCTGGCCAGGTTGCATCTGAAATGGAGCAGTTTAAAAGATGATCCACTTGTATATCTGCAGGATCTGCCAAGCCTTGCGCATCTTGAACTGCTTCAAGTATATGATGGTGACACATTGCATTTTATGTGTGGAAAGTTCAAGAAGCTCAAGGTTTTAGTCCTTGACAAATTTGATGGACTCAAACAGGTGACAGTGGGGAAGGATGCAATGCCATGCCTAGAAAGGCTGAGCATTGGACGTTGTGAATTGTTGAAGAAGGTGCCATTAGGCATTGAGCACTTGACAAAGCTGAAAGTCCTTGAGTTCTTTGATATGCCAGATGAACTGATGAAGACAATATGTCCACATGGTCCAGGAAAAGATTACTGTAAAGTTTCACATATACCAGATGTTTATTCTACCTACTGGAGAGATGATGGTTGGGATGTTTGTGCTCTAGACAGTTTCAGCAGAGATTGTTCTCCCAGATCTGGCATTGTCATGAGAAGTTACGAACCTCGCACTCAGTGGAAGGTGTAGCTCTAAATTGTGGAATAGTGAAAGAACAAAATTTTGGTACAGTTCCTTAGGTACTTGTTTTTTATTCAGAATTGGAGTTTCAGCTTAATAATCTATGCACACATTTATTGTGTTATCTAGGTGATATTCTAATTCTGATTAGAAAACAAAAGCCAAAGCACATAAGGAAGTGTACCTAAGTCCATAATAAAATATGAATAGCAATTTCTGTACATTACCTAAATTGTACTAAAAAGCAGACTCATTTCTTGTATAGATGTCAGTGCTCTAAATAAAGGTGTAGGTTTTTATTCACCTTTGTTTAAATTTGATCAATGTAAATAGTATAATCACCATTGTTAAATATATTAATTGTATAAAATAATTCTTCCTATTTTACATATCCAAATTCGATTCTCTCCCTACTTTTTTATGATTATAGAAATAATGTGCTATCATCAGTTATACCTATTACAAGATATATCTTATCATCACTGTAAATTAAAACTAATATAACTGCACGTAGCAGTGAATGGGAAAAAAAAAATTAAAAATGACAAGCACTAGAGAAGTTGTACAAAATCATCTGAGTGAACTCTTAATCCAGATAGAAGTATAACATTGAATTAAATTGTAAAACGTTAGAGTATAATATTAAATTAAATTCATAATATATATGAAAGAAGTAATTTCACGATGATATTTATTTACCTATTTAATCTAAATATTAATATACTTTCATATAATAATTTTATTCTAATGTAATCTCGATGTTTATTTTAGTGATACAAATTCGTATATTATACTTTTACGTACTTATAATGTAAATATTTACAATATGAATTAAA
This sequence comes from Pachyrhizus erosus, assembly GCA_026544285.1. Classification (NCBI taxonomy): domain Eukaryota; kingdom Viridiplantae; phylum Streptophyta; class Magnoliopsida; order Fabales; family Fabaceae; genus Pachyrhizus; species Pachyrhizus erosus. The sequence continues at coordinate 27,532 of JAMLFT010000474.1, forward strand.
TGTTAATATAATTTAAAGTTTCCATCTCCATACAATTCAAATGATTGCCTATATGATTTTGGAATCTGGTCCTCCAAAGTGAATAATATGCATACACATGCATAACTAATTATGGATGTGTTAGAATATCAATAAATAGTTTTTTAATAAATAATTAAAAGTATTCATTTTACTTTAATTGAAACCATTATGAAAGATAAAATTCTGTATAAGGTAGATCAACTTTGTATAAGTTGAACTACATACTTAATGATGATATGATCTCATTTAAAATAATTTAAGAATGTTTTTGAATAATAACATTAAATAAGATTGAATTAGTACAATTTGTTTATATTTTATTCCATTAAATTTGAGTTTTTTTCGCTTATGATTGAAGTTAGGAGGAATATTATTAAATTTAAAAAAACAATTATCATTATTTAATTAAAACTTAATTATAATTTTAGTCCTTCAAATTAGAGAATAATATTGACTTAAGTTTAAAAATTTTAAAACTGAATTGACCCCTAAATTAATAATAAGACAAAATAAAAAAAAAATAAAAAAATAGTAAAAAAACGGATAAATAATAAATAGTAATAACAGTAATCCAGCTATAATTAACTAAACATAAGTACTTCTCTTTATGCAAACCAAGCTTATTTTCAAATGGTTAAACTCAACTTATTTACATCCCTAAAGTTAATCTTATTAATCTTATCTGAATTAAGCACATATAGATATAATAGTACTTAACCAGTTTTTTTAATTTTCTTTCTTAAAGGAAGAATATGGACCAAACACATCTTTTGAAAATCTCCTAAATGTTGAACAACTTAATTTTTATCAAAGAAAAACAACTTAAAAAGAGGAGATAACATTCCGAAGGGGAAAAGATGGTACATCAGAATATTAGAAAAAAAATGGGGACGTCATTTTCTCAAACCCGGCATCGCTTAATGACCACATTCCCGACCACTAACTCAAATCTTTCAATTATACAAATTTTAATAAGAAACAAATTTCTGATGCCAATCAAAATTTCCTTGGCCACGTACGACCACACGAATCATGTATGTAACTTATCAAAAAAGACCATCGTCCCTTTGCTGCCTATCTGCTTCGCACCATTTCAGTACCAGTTCCTACCAGAGTAGAATGATACACGCGTGCATATGTACAAAAACTGACCAATGGAACACTTCACTACAAGTCATCACCTAAATATGTGAATACCCTTTTCTTGAAGAGGCGAGCAAGGTCAACGATTTCAGTTTCTCTTATATGCTTCACCATGCTGTCCTGCTGCTCACTTTTCTTTCCTTTCCGAGATAATCTGCTTGCAACATCAATAGTCAAAGCAGCCATATCCCTAGTTGCCGTTAAACCGCGCAAGACAGTAGCAGAATATGAAGGACTAGACACTAGTCTGTTAAGTAATATCAGTATCTCCCGTATCAAAAATGTCCTGACAACAAATGGTCAGAATGAGTAAAGAAAATCGAGACTTAAATCACATTATACACATGAAAATAGGATAAGAAACACCGAAATCAGAGATGGAATATTTTCATTTCATTCAAAAAATGAATGGACTCTACAAATATGGAAGTAACCATTAGAAATCAGTTGGAAGGTCATTTTCCATTATCTGAAAAAGGATGAGATTTTATTATGAAGAGGAATTAACAATTTTGATTATTGTATCCAGAGTTCCAGACACTCGGTTTTATTACCTTTCCCTGAAAATTTCTGGCTGCTGCTCATATGCTCCTGCTTCAAGATCCACCTCTGATACCAGTAATTGCAAAATCAACATAAGATAGTTTACCCCTCTACTAGAGAGCCTATGACCAACAAAAATTTCAAAACCCGGTTGTCCAGATGATGCAAGGAACGCCAGCACAAGAATTGCATTTCTGCTTACTTTCAATTCCTGAAATTACAATGACGTAAATTTTAGGCAGATAATATCTTGAAATACATATCACTAATTTGTTTTTACTTTCCCCAAACTGAAGTAAATCACTTGATTACATCCCTATTATTGAAAAGAATAAGAAAGTTGTTTTTTAGAATATGGGTTTGAACTTAGCTCAACCCCAAAAGCTAACTCAACAGTGAGGATTCACTCCACTTAATACATTATTTTAGTCATATTACTAGTTAATGTAAGATCTCCAAAACTTTTGATCTTAATTTTTGTCCCAAAAGTTCCAGAAGTGTACTTAATTTATTTACATATTTGTTAAAATGAAGAACTGTGGAAACATACATGTAAATGAGTAAATAAAATAAAAGTAAGAATAATTTAGATGGCTACCCATCACATTTTTCCTCTTTTTTTTAACTTTTCAATGTTTACGTTCTTCCTTCTTTATTCTCTAAATTATCTTAACATTGAATTCCTCCCCCCCCAAAAAAAATAAATAAATCCACAAAGCAAACATTTAATGAGTTATAGTCATACTTCCAAAGGCAACTGTACAATCAAATGGACCATATTCACATAAATGTTTTCCAACTGCTTTCATGATAAAAACAATCACATCGCAATTTTCACAATTGATATAAGAATATATCAAACTTTATACTTATATGGGCGGTATCATTATCTTCGTTAGCAAACTAACCAGTAAACCGCCACCGCCTCTGTGAGATGCTACACAATCAGACAATCCTTGAAAAATGATTTTAAAATTTTGGAAATCTGAAGCCAATTCATTATCATCCATAGCACTGCTATCATCCCCCTCTTTGCAACCATTGCAGAAAGCGGCCAACAGTTTAGGACCTTGAATGCATGAAAATAAAATTTAGAAATTACATATAAAATAGTTGGGATCTGCAAGGAATGCACAGCAGACAAACAGATACTAATCCTCAATTCTAAAACTAGAGAACTATACTTAAGCAACAACACAAGTATGACAGTCTAAAATAAACATCCCAAGAACTCAGGTTTGTGGAGGTTCAAGGCATGCTCCAGCTCAAGACCCTTGATTCAACAAGTATCAGACATTGTGTATAAGCAACATGGGATTGAATTTATTTTACACATACCACATCCTACTACTGTATATAAGAGTTCATGTTAGTGTAGGATCAATGAGTGTAAGAGCCCAATAACACATCTAAGTCCTGGGGCCAAGATTTGGAAAGTGGATACCAAGAGGGGTAATGATAGAAAGTGGTAGAAAGAAAAATGTTATTGAATCAAGAAACTTCCCAGCACCAGGTGACCAGAGATAGATATACAACTATGAGTATTTGAGAGACTCAGAACTCTCTTACAAAACCCCTTACAACACAAGTGACTTCCCACCCATTCCTCACTTCTATTTATTATCATTAATAACCTAATAGAATGGTTACTTGGTAACAGAATAAGAATAATCTCACAGTACAGTATTAAAGATTATTCTCATCTGATTTTCTTTCACTCTATCTGATAGACCCAAGTTATTATAGGCCTTGTTGGCCTATCAATACCACCATCACTCACCACTAAACAAGACACCTTATCCTCAGAGTAGAAGTCAGGAAATGTATCTTTGATTTGATAGGCAGATTCCGAGTTGCCATAGTTTGTTAGAGGGGGAAGGGATCTATCATGGTTTTCAAATAGAAGGGTGTATAATCTCATTCAAGCCAACTGACTGAGGTCTACATTTTATTATTTGTGGTAAGTCTTAGTTCGACAAGTAAAAAATAAATATTGCTTTTCAGTAAATTATTCTTTCAAAATCATTACTTTCCTACAAAACAATGAGGAAAAAACATAAGGGAGATTTGAATTCTGTGTAGCAATTGGAAAAACGATTGAAATAAAAGGGACCAGGAATCACATTATGTAGCACTGGATGAAAAATAATATAATAAATTGGTTAGTGGAGGAAACTTACAATTTAGAACTAGATATAGAAGTCTTAGAACATGTTTCTTCACAGACAGCCCAGAATCCTTCTTTAGCAATTCTGAAATAGTTTTAAAAACTATTTTCTGGCTAAACCTGTGTTCACACAAATTTCTCTTGACGTGAACATAATATCTTCAGAAGTCAGACTTTTAATGGAAAACAGTACCTTAAAAACTTACTGCTCCCTCTCAAAGTAAGCATTACTTCTCAGGATAAGCAGCTCCATGACAGAAACTGCCTCCACTCTCACTCTTTCTTCTGTGATCCTCATGGCAATTTGATGCATTGTCTCAAAAAGATAAATCCAATTTACTTGAGGTTGTAAGGTATTTTGATGGTTCTGGCACTCTTTTCTGCTTACTATTTCTTCATTGAAGCGATTTCCATCTTTTACACCAGAATCCATGAGGTCCTTCCCAGTGCAAAGTCCTTCAATGAAGACATTGTCCCTGAGCAGAGTGCACTGGAAGATCAAATCATAAGTTCATAAGAACAGGAACAGCAACAAGGAAAAAAGAAAAAGTGACTTCACATACAGTAAAGCCCATAAAACAGCTCATAACCTATCCTGGACTGAGTCATGCCCAAGGGTTAAAAATTTACAGATCAATAAACTGTAGAAAAAATAGTCTATATCACGAAGGTTCAACAGCATTTTCTGAAAACTGCACGATTAAAGAATTGTTTACTACAACTACACATTTTGAGCATATGAACAACAATGTGCATGTTTGTGTTACCGTTGGAGCAAGTCAACAACAGCGTCGAACACCACACCCAATCAAGCTAGGTGATATGGAAAAGAAAGGAGAGGGGGGGGCGGTACAACATTTTCACCCAATGAATGCATAATAAATACTAGTTTCTTGTTCCTGTATTATCTAAATGTGTGTACCGGGATGCATGCACAACTATGCATGTGCATGAACACTTGCAATTATTCAATACTTCAATTTAAGGGTAAGTTTGAAATACTTGAGAAGATAATCCATTTTCTTGTTTTTCATCTTAGTTACCAAACCCAGACCAGACGTCGCAGGTTCCAATAGCCATATTAATTGAAATATAATATAAATATCATGACTTCAGAAAGTGAGTGGGACCAATACAAATTGTAAGCTTGGGCTAATGGACAAGGGACACACATTCAATCAACATGAAATTGTTAAAAACGAGGGTAAATGTCATCCAAATAGTGCATACCTCCTTCCAACATTCTTTTCCAATTCCAGTAGGAGCTTCAGAAGCATATGCAGCACACATAGAGAGCTATGGACAATAACAATCTATGCAAAAACAGGAAATTTTGAGTCAGGATTATAAATTATAAAATGGGAAGCAAGAGGAAAAGAACACCAGATAGAATTACTTTCACAAACTTAAGAAATCAATATGGTAATTTTCAAGCATGCGAACCTTTCAATTTTCAAATATTACCAAAGCAGACACAGACATGAGCCAATAATGACTCAATATTCAATTAGCCCTAACTCAATAGAAAATCCTTTTAGAGAAATCATAACTCACATGTAATTAGGTACAAGGAGCCAATAGCATTGCAAATAAGATGTCCATGATAGTATTTACTATGAACTTAATACAATCAAAACTTTGTTTTAGAATAAAGATATATCAGAACTTAATCTATGCTTGCAGAATATATAAAGTACAAGGCTCAAATATTTGAAACTTTTCTGTTACAAGCCCAGGTAGGAGAAATGAGAAATTGATAAACATAAAAAAAAACAAAGACAATAAACAATTTATTGAACAATTGAGAAAGGAAAAAGAGTTTCCCATCCTAGGGCCTTCCCTTCACAAAAGGGTTCCCCTGTTCATACAAATACTCTAATTCTTTAAATGAATCCTTCCCTTCCCCCTTAATCCCCCTGTTTGTCTTATTGATCCCCTCTCACTAGCTAAACTCTCTAACTGGCCCTAACTAACTGTTTTAACTGTCCCTAAGACCCTGATGTCTCTTTCCTTTCCTTCTGTGTAAGAATTTCTAGGTCAAGAACTGGGTGACACTTGTGATATCCAACATTCCAACCCATCACAGGCTCAATATACACCATTCAAGGTTTCAAACAATACAAATCATTTTTTGGCTTCATAAACTCTACAGGCCACAGGATTGCAATCAAATCAATGATCACTGATCATTCAAAAATCAAGAACTTTATTGAAATTTGATAAACCATGCATCTAACAGTAACTATCATGAGCAAAATGTTTTAGGACTGGGTTTGACAACTTTGAAATCCAATACATATTGCCTATGCATTAGCACTTTGGAGTTAGGAGAGAGGGAATAGCAATTAGTTCGTAACAGTTGGAGTGTTCAATTAGCCAATTAGGGAGTTATGTAAATAAGAGAATGTAAGAGGAAAAGATTCATTCTGTCTTGAACCATTTTGTAGATTGAGAATTTACTCAAAGGAGAAATCCTTTGTGAAAGGAAAACCCTTGGAGGAAAGATCTCCTATTTTCTGTTCTTTCCATTCAATTCTATAAAAAATTTCTTGTCGTCAGTTCTATTCTGGTTTCCTAACACTGAGTGTTAGTTATTACTTTGCTTAAGGAGAAAGAATTATGGATCCTTAGGAAACTGCAGTATCCATTAAAATAACTAACTCATCATTTTCCTGTAGGCCAGCTACTTAATAAGGAAAATGGATTACCAACAGGTAATAGCAATACAAGCTTTTGAGCAATTTGTAAAGAAAACGTTTATTCACAACTATAGCATGAAATTACTTACATTTTCCATACCACAGAGATCAAGCAACGGTTCAATCAAAGTTTCCAAAACATTTGTCCCATCAGCTATCTGTAATACACATCAATAACTGGATGATATACAGCCTCAACTGACATAATTGAACAATAGAAACCAGCTTAATAACAAGAGTCAACATATCCAATGAAAAGGAACCAATCCAAAAATTTAGAAAAAATAAAAAACAAAATAAATTATGATACTACAAGAGAAGAGAAATGCAGAAAATGATGGCTAAGAAATCCTCACGATAGCACAGTAAACATGGACAAATAATAAGTAAAAAATTCTGCACACGAGAGATCCATAGATCTAAGAACAAAACCACTTTAAAACAACCATGTGGAGTAACCAGAGAGGCAAGACAATTATAATCTAACAAACAAGATTTACTGAGTCCATGCAAAATTTTGACCTAATGTCTTTTTGGCAAAAAATTCAAAATCAATAATAAAGACACTCACTACTTTATTTAAACCAAACGACTATTTCATGTCTAGAATATCTCCACTGGTCAGAAATATGAAACTTCAGAAATGAATTCTACAGGATAATATATTAAAATGCAGAGTTGAACCAATACCTTCATCAATGCAAGGTAGAGATTTGACATCTTTGCTGCTTCTGGAGTATGAAAATGATCCTTGAGATTATGCAAATTTACTCCTGAAGAGTTTAAATCTGAAAGTAATTCTCTTGTTATTTCAGAAGGCAGACTCATATTCATGCAGCCAAAGAGAATATGAAAATCTCTTTGACAACCCACAAGCAACTTGGATATCACATTATTTCCCATCTTTTTGACAGTTGGAGATCCCCATATTGCCAGCAACTTCTGGGAGAGATTGAGATAAGCAGGCAGATCATCACTTCGAGCATCTTGAGCTTCCTGATGAGTAACCATGTCTGTATCAACTCCCTTAGCTTTAAAAGTAGTTTCAATAGACACAACAAAAACAAGCCAGGGGGTGTCGTCATGTCAGAAGTAAACAGAAAATTCTTTTAAATGAAAAAGAGATTTTTCTCATGCCTCACCAATAGGATCATTTGCAGATACTCCATTTTGAAATTTTGAAGAGATTTTATGCAAGTTGGGAGTAAGAGTTCCAAAATCCCTGTCATTTTGGCCACTGGTTAATAATAACTTTATGCCACATATAGTACAACAATACATTAAAGAAGGAATTAAAAAAAACACTAGATAAGGCATTTAAAAGACAATCTAAGGCATGGTATACTAGACACTGCTTAGCTTTTTGTCATGGTGTAACTTGACCCTTCTGCTTATGGGTTGAACTAGGTTGACTAATATATTACTCAAGCAATTTAATTACTAAATATTCCAGGGAACTCTTAATTTAGCTGAGACCATTTGTCACTCAAGATACAATTTGGCAATGGCTGTATACAATAAGATCTGGTCATTCTCGCCAATGACCATAGATATATGACATACAGTAATACAAACAGAGAGGATTACATATTCACCAACAGTTACACCAAAAAGGCTGCAAAATTTGTTGCTATTTTCAGTTTCAGCTTATAAATTTCCTAACAGAAAATCAAATGCCTCCTTTTCATCCGAGTAGTTCATTTTCAATAGCTTCTACCCTATGACACCATTATGTAATAAAGCTGCAATATATTAAAGAGCTAAACTCTACACTTTCTTGTTGACTAATAAGAGATGCAACATACAGAGACACTATTGTTCCATAACCAAATGATTGGATTGGAACATTGTGTAAAACGAAATTAAAAATTTGACTTACTTGTCTATACTTTTTGACTTCGAACATTTAGTACAAGCATTTTCTTCTTCATTCTTGGAAGATATGAATTTGAGCTGATCTTCTTTCTTGTCCCTTTCTTTCTTTAAATTGACACGATCCTTTTCCTGAAAACATGCAACTAAGTTAAGATAAACTAGACATTTTACTGACTCTCAGAATCAAAATTTCCAACAGCCACAAAGTAAGAACAAACAAGGCAACATCCAGTCCTCAACAACTGTGTATAGTTGCAGAAGCATACCAGGTTTGCGATCTGCTTTGTCGCATGTTCCAGCTCCGTCTGCTCTTGCCGCCAACCAACGATACCAAGTTTAGCACAAGAAAAGATTAAGTAAATGCATGTTACTTAAATTTTAAAAGGGATGAACCCTATTTTAAAAGCACATGCATGAGAGCCATTTTAACAATCATCAGAACAATCGATTCCAGCATAGAAAATGCCTTTTCCCTCCCTTGTCACTTCCAAAACATACAACAACATAACAGGGGGAATAAAGCTACAAATAGAAATTTCGAGTTCCAAAACTTGGATACCCATCAAAAAGACACCTAAAATATCTTAAAATCAAGCAAGCGATAAATAAAATATTTCCTCTATGATAACCCTCCAATTCCAATACTAAAAGTAAATCTTTTTTACTCAACTAAATTAAGCCCAATACCGCAGTTATTTTTTTTATAACATTCGTTTGTATGAACTACCTCCTGAAATACTACAGGCTACTCCTTCTTCCGGTAATTCCAAAGTGGTCTTTCAAACGTTATGTGGCTAACGCTTAATCCCTAATATAGAGAAAGAGTTTATATATAAAGTGTAAAACCTAAAAATGGAAGAGGCAGATGGAAGTTACTTGCCTTTAAGCGCTCGATTTCGAGATCTTTATCGGACTGCGTATTCGAATGGGGAGAGGGCGAGTCGACTGAGAAACTGGTGGTGGGCCTCTGTGAAAGCTCTCGCGGAGGCGAAAAGGAAGCGGCGTCGGCGTTGATGAAAGAAAGCGGCGCGTGAGGAGGCGGTTGATAGGAAGTGGTGGGAAGAGCGTGAGAAAAAGAAGAAGAGGAAGGAAGGTTGGAATGTGGTTTGGAAGTGAGTACAAGCTGCTCTTCGGTTTGGATTAACTGTTCCAGCAATTCGTCTTCCCAATCGTCGAGCAATATGTCGTCGTTCTTCTTCTCCATCGTCCAACACTCACTCTCCCTTTCTTAGGGTATTCGCCTTTCTACACTCTCTAAACCTTAATTATTTCAATTTCACCCACTACTAAAACTCTTTACGTAATTTAAATGCTTTAATTATTTTATTAATTGCTAATCTCTGTGACTATTGGTATTGTCATTAGTGGGTTTAATAATACAATTAAATGTTTTGGATTTAATAATTATTTTTTTACAAAGACAGATTGGTTTTTTTCAAGAAAAAAACTGTAATTTCACGTTTGATCACTATATAGTTTAAGACTTTACAAGGTCCTTGTAAAAAGTTTTATTCTTATTAAAATATTTTTTTTTCATTATTATTTTTTATATCAAAATAAAGGTATAATTTGTTCGATCAAGAAGATTGAAATAATTCTAAATTTATATGGTTAATACATATAGGATGGCACCGTGATTTTTGACAACTACTATATTGTCAACAACATCTCGCAATACTCGTTTTGATTAAAAAGAAGATATTTATTAAATACATAGTAATTTCACATTATTAATGTTTATATCATTAATTAACAACTTTATAATTATTAGAGAAAGTCTATGAATCACATGACTTATTAACAAATATATAAATATAGTTAGATTAATTGTTTATTCTTATTTATTGTATCAATTTTATTGTATTGAAAAATTTATTGACTTAAATATTAAATTATCATTAGATGTATTTATGTTTCAACTAGTTAGAGTATTCACACAAAAAGTTGTAGAAAAGTAAAAAAAAATTACTTGTACTAGTATAAATTTTACGAGTGTTAACTTTTGAGGTAAAAATTATTTTTACTTATATATTTTATTTTGACATCAAAATTTTATTTTGGTATTATTTTTAGTCGATATTTTTACTCAGTATATAAATAATATGATAAGTGACTTGCTAATTAATTTATGATAAATTTTATCACTTTGATATCATTTGAACTTAATTCAATTTTAAAAGTTATCTCATTAAACGAGATTTGTCTTTGTTTATTCAATATATGTTGACTTAAATATATTTTTTATATTTGTAAAATAATTCATTTTGATTTTATTATCTAAACTACCATGTTTTTATTTTAATACCTCATATTTTTTGATGACGTGACAGTTAGTTTGTCTAATAACAACAAAAAAATTCAACTATAAATAATAAAAAAATATAAGATACTAAAAAATTGATAATTTAAGTAATAATATCAAAATGAATTGTTTCATAAATATAAAAAACATATTTAAGCCATATATTTTTACACTTTCTTTAGTTGGCACAAGAATTTATTTTTTTATTATAATCCAAGAAATAATTTAAATTTTAAAATAATGTTATTTTTCAATTAAAACAAAAAAGTAGTTTAATAAAAATAAATATACAAATAAAGATAAAAAGAAGTTAGTTTAATATGGGGTAGAAAGATTTTTTCATAATTGTAAGATTAATGTATAGCATAACAAAGAATAAAAATATATGAAAATAGTCATACATTTAATGCACAATAGAATGAAAAAAAAAAAAAATTAAGTCACAACGAACATCTTTAATTTTTATCTATAAATACCAAAATATAAAGATTTTCAAAAAATTAGATAAATACGAACATTTGAATGAAATATGTCTTTAAACTCTCATATGTTTTGTATTTTTAAATTTTTTATTGAGATTTTGCTTTATAAATCTTTTATATTATTGAATCCATTAATTTTTCATAATCTTGTTATTGTATATTGTTGAGATATGTAAAAGTTAATAATGACTTAATGTAAAAGAATAAAAAAAATATTTTAATTAGATGATTAAGTATTATAATAAAAAATGACAATAAAAAAAAATTAGAGTTGAAAGACCATAAATGGCTTAAAAAATATTTATAGATAATAAAGAGTGATGAATCTTATTTGATTTGTAATAAAATTTTGGTTAGTAAAATTTATTGTGTCAAGGATAAATTAAACGCAATTCAAGAATTAAAATAAACAAATATAAAACATTTTTTTTGTTTTGTTTATCCATCGCATTTTGTACATTTTATTTTGTAAAATTATTTTTCATCACTTTATATATCTTTTTAAAAGATTTACAAAAAAATTATAAAAATTACACATATATTATGTAATATTTTTTTAGTATATTTTCTAACCAATAATAAACTCAAGTAAACAAAATGATAAACATATTACAACTTTAGAGAACATAAAAAAAAATACCAAAAAGATATAAACATAAAGATTATTTGTGTCTCAAATTGATGAAGTCATTTGAATGTATTATAAAACTTAAACAAATTAAATTAACTTATCTAAATCCAAATTATAATATTATATACTATGTCATTATTTTAAATTTAAATTAAAAATAAAAATTAAATTTCGTAACTTACCTTTTTTTATTGTATTATACTCAAAATTTTTAAAATAATAACTAATTCTACATATATTACTCTTACTTAGTGTTTACTATTTACACAAGGTTGATACTACTAGTCATGGTCAGTGGTCATTGCAAATTTGTTCACAATTTTTTATAATAATTTGATGTAAAATAATTATTTTTTATTCTTTAATGAAATTGTATAATGGTCGTGTTTAATTCAAATAAATTATAACTTTTGAAATTTTGGATAATAAAATTTAAATATATTATTTTAAGTAATAAAGTATATTTTTAAATGGAAAAAATATAATTTTTACCATTATTTTCTCTAAAATAGTCACATTAAATTAGTCTTAACTCTAGGTTTATTAAATATAAGAAATTTGGGCCTAAATTAATATTTTTTAAAATTAATTCATTAATAAATTATAATAATTTTACAAGAGTTAAAATATAAAAATACGTATTTTCTAATCTTTTGGATTTTTTTTAATTTAAAACTACTCTATATTGACATGTTTTTAGACAACATTTTTTAAAAATCTTTTAAAAATTCTCTAAACACTTCTAGAGCTTAAAACCTAACTTAACCCACGGTTAATAAATTATATTTATTGTTTGATTATTTTTTACTTCAAAACTAAATCTATTTAGGATTTTATGACTCTGAGACACCACTCAAGTAATTATTCTTCGATCTAAAATTCAAGTCCAAGTCTTCAGTATTTATTTTATTAAAGTTTGCAACAATAATTACAGTTTCATGTTTGTTCGCTTAGAGCTCCAAATGCAGGTCCTACTCTTAAATATTTATTTGATTAAAGCTTAAGTATTTTTAATGTTTTTTTTTTATATTTTACAAGTTGAGAAAATTCCCAACAACATAAAATAAAAATAATACAAAAAAATAGTAAAATTAACATTTTTAAGCATTGATCTAACTTATCAATATCCAACATGAAGCAAAAGATTTTCAAGCATAAATCATGCCATAAAATTTAAACTTTATTCGCTAGAAAAAACACATGAACAAAGTGAAGCATTTTAATATGTAAACAAATATTATAAATCGTACTTAAATACATGAACAAAATATTTTACACTTATTTCTTAACATATATTTTTCACAAATTTAAAACAAGAGACAGAGACCAAAATGAAACTTTGTTTTAGCATAAAGGTAGTAGGTAAGTTTATCTTACCCTTGAAGAACCAAATAAAATAAACAGTTTTGAAGAGAAAATAAAGTTTTTTGAGCTCGAACTTTTCTTGAATCGCAACTAATAAATATTGAAAACATGGTATAAGAGAAAAAAAAAAATGAAAGAGAGGTTAAAGAGTGAGAAGGGTGGGAATGTAAAAAAATGTAGAGAGAAGAGAAGAAAAAACTTTTTGAAATTTGACACAATAAATAAGTATGAAGTAATCAACATTTAGAGGTTTTGACCTTTGATATTTTTGAAGGTAAAATTTCTTTCGTGAGACACCTAAATACTCAACCATTGCTTGGCTAATAAGAGATGATAATTCAGTCTTTTTGTATTTGTGATAGATGCAAAGCTTAGAGGTTTAGGTGTCAAGGTTGTTTAGCCACTTTAATGAAATAAATATTTTTTTTTGTTTAAGTTACTGTATTAATTAATGGCTGAAATAAACAGGGATGATAATAGTTAGAATCTAAGTAAAGCATTATAATACTTGTTTTGGTGTTTGCATTTGAAAAAAAAAAAAATTTACTTGTGTTTGAACAAATAAATTATACCCACATTTTAAAAAAATCATATACATCTTATTTCTACACAGATAATAACTTTATTTTCCATTATTGTATCCGTTAAATACTTATATACAATTCTCCGTTTATTGTATCCATTAGATACTTATATACCTATACTTGTACGCTACCTGTGTATAAAGTTAATGAATTATAACTAATTGATTAATACAATAACATAATATAATTATAAACTTAATTCATATTATAATACAATTTATAAAATTAATCCATATCATAATAAGATAATGAGTTAGATAAATTTCAAGTGCATTAAGTAGAATTACAGAATGACAATAATTATAAATTAAAATTTTAGATTATTTTTATGCTATTTGCCAAACATATTTCAACACTTCTTATTTATTATAACTTATTTTAATTATTTTTTTTCTCATTTAT
>JAMLFT010000475.1:0-41698 GCA_026544285.1 Pachyrhizus erosus
AAGCTTTTCATTGTTCATCAATTAGAATAAAACATTAATCTTTTTTCAATTCTTTTATACACCAAAGATGATTTTACGTAATTATAATATATATCTAAAATTTCTTCATTTATGCTAAAATTAGAAGTGTTATATAGTTTGCATATAGTTTTTTTTTTTTTTTTCAAAAATTGCAGTAATTTTATATGAGGAATTTCTTACAGATTTCAACATGTGAAATTTTCTGTTGAAATTCGTAAAAAATTTACCTGTGGATTTTTTCGCAAGAAACTTTTCAGTAAATTTTTCCACAAAAGATTTGCTAGAGATTTTGAAATCTGTAAAACTTTATCTACAAAAGAATTACTTGCAGACCAAAATCTACAAGAAAATCTATATTAATAAGAGAAATTTTAATAGTAAGCCCAAAATTAATTATTCACAATTTTTAAGATATACATATTTTTTCCTATTTTTTTCTATCCTTTAAAGAACTATTCCCAGCGACATATGTGAGACGGAGAAATCAAAATAAAAAAATCTACGTAGTTCCATTTCAAAATAATTATTGGTTGTAATGGTTAGCAATTTTGAATTTTAAGATTCATATTTTTATCTCAGGTTTGTTATTATTTTTAACTAAAATGTCATATTTTTATTATTATTAAATGCAAGAGAAAGATAAAAAAAAAAAAAAAAAAAAAAAAAAAAAAAAAAAAAAGAGTATCGCTTGACTAGTTTTTCTATGTGATGATGTTAATTGATTCGAAAGAAATTTAACTTCATCTCCCTTTCGTCATGCTTTTGTTCCACTGATGTCAATAATTAAATTTCAATGCTATATTTGAAGGAATCCATCTTCTCCCCACGAAGTTGCTTTGTTGGCTTAGCATCATTATGAATGAGTTAAATTATTTTTTAATGTTTAAGGGTATTTGTTACCCGTTAATTATAAATTAATTTACAAATTATTAAAATAAATATATTTCTTTCAATAACATTAATTTTATACACACAATTAAAAGTCGAATCTTAATTAATCTATTTAAGGAATCAAATAATTCACAACAACAAAATATATTTTTAATAAAATTTAAAAAATATAATCAAATTATACAAAAATATTGTTAATATATTATCGTAATATTTTGTCAAATGTAAAACTTATGTTGTTAAATATTTTTAATAACAATTTTACAAACTAATAATAACATCTAAAAAAAAATTGTTGTTATGGACTTTTAATATTATTTTTTAATAAAAAAAATAATATTTTAAAAATGTTATTAACATAGATATTTTGTAATATTAATGAATAATAGTAATGTTTTTTATAAATACTACTTATAGAATGTTATAAAAGACCTTACATATAATAGTGATTAATCATATTTTATAATTATTTATGAACAACTAAAATATTAATTTCATAAAAAATTGTATTATCAATATTTATTGTTGTGTACCAACAAATTTTTACTTGATTATAAAAAAAAAACTTGATTAGTTAATATATATTTATATTATACATAAATTTTTGAAAAGAATTTATAAAGAGAGAGGAAAAATCAAGTGAACATGTAATAACTTAAAAAAAATTACTCTATATATTATATACTTAAAAACACATGTATATATAATATATTTTTTTTATTTTATTTTTTTACCTTTTCCACCTTATTATATTATTTATTATATTTTGTAATGTACATTTATAAATTTTCATTTATATTATTTTATAATAATTCATGTCAATAAATATATGAATAAATAGTGTATGCATTGTTGGTGTAAAAAGTTTTTACACTCATCTAATTACAAATTCTCATATATATGATAATTTTATTAATTTTTAATAATTATTTTAAAAATTATATTAATATAAACATTTTATTGATTAATAGTTTAAAATTTATCTGCACTCATAATATATAGAACTTAAACTCATATGTTATTATGTTTAAAATAAAAATTAAAGAAAGAAAAAACAAAGATATGCATAAGTAAAATTATACAATATATATGTACACACATTTCTTTATCTTTCTAAATAGTTACATAATTTACAAAACATTATAATTTTTACTATTTATTTAATATTTATATTATTTTATTTTGTCATTTTTTTCACATCCATAAAAAGTTATACAAGCATGTCTCTAATTTTTACTTATAAAAAATGTTTGAAATACATTCTTTTAAATATATTATTTTATTCATTAAATTTTATTGAAAATTATACAATTAAGAGATAACAACGTTAAATAAGATGAGAGATTCGTATTTTTTTAATTTTTAATAAATTTTAATTTTAAAAATAAGTGTGGAAAAAAATTATGTTAGATAATATGTTTTTAACATTTATTTGTCACCAGTTAAAATTCAAATTATTTATTTTTGGTATATTTTGAAAAAACGGTGTGGTGTGGAATCACTAAGATTAATATAACAGTGAATTGAAATAGATTTATGAAGATTTATGTTTACAGTAACTTGTATGTATATTTTATTTAACTAGATGAGATAAATATCTATAATTAAAAATATTTTGAATCGATAATAAAAATAAATAAAATATTGAGGCACCCTCAGAATGACGCCAGCGTGCGGTCACGGTTATACGAAAGTGAGTAGAATTCATTGGAGAAAGAGAAATGAATGGGACCGAAGAAGCCAAACCACAAAATTAAAACATTTTCTTTGTTTTGTTATAAATTCTTACTATGGAAATATCACTGAATTGAAGCTGACTGCCATTTAAATAATTCATAGAAACAAATATTCAAACCTTTAACAGTTGATTATCAATTATGTCACTCCAATTTATGTATCACTATGCTTATCTCAACAATTGATGAAGACAGCAATACGTGATTAAAATAGTTTTTTAGTATATTTACTATATTATAAAACAAGTAATATATATATATATAATAAGATAAATTATATTGGTATAATTTTTATTAATTTTTTTAATAATTTTTAATTAGATAATATTTTTTAAAAAATTATTATTTTTATTTTTATAGATAGTAATAAATGTAATATATATTTATAAAATTTACTAAAATATGAATTATTTAATTATTTTTAAATATTGTTTAAATTTTATAAAATTTGATATAAATAATCAAAATAATATAAAATATAATTTAATAATTAAATTGATAAAATTTATATTTTAATAAAATTATTAATAATATAATATTTGGTAATAGTTACATTGATGTAATTTAGTTCATCATCTATATGTGTGTGAAAAATATTTTTTGTTATATTAATTATGAATTATAATGTCTCGCATAATTAATAACCAATTTTTTCCATTAATAAAAATATAAAAAAAAAAACAAAAATGAAAATTAGCATTATTTATCTGCAATACAAAATTTGAAGAAATCACTAAGTATATGAATTAACTAGCTCAAAATTATTCTATCTTAATTAAACAACAGGTTTGAATTTAAATATTGAATATGTAGCATGTGTTAAATATTAAGAGGGAGATTTTGTTGATCATAATAATTCTACTTAACTAAAAAATGATTGTTTAGTTTACACATTTATTTGTCTAGTCTAATGGTGATGTACTACCTCAATAAAATAGATTTACACTGTTATTAACTTCAAATCACCTTCAATATGACTTTTAAGATAATTTTATAAAAGTTAATAAATTTATCATATATAATTATTTGTGATAGAACGATGATATAACATTATTTTACACTATTAGTACATAAATTTATTTTTTTTGCCTATTTTACCTTTTAATTATTATAACTTCACACTTATCCATTTTTTCTTGAACTTCTTCTCTAATAACACTCTCATGATATCTATTTAGATAATTAAATTTTTCTTTTTTTTTCTTCCTCTTTTTTCAATAATGATTATGACAATGAAGATATATTTTATTTCCCTTTTCTTATTCTTTTAATAATAATGCTAATGATAATTATAATAACAATAACAACGATGATAATATTTTTTTTTATTTTCTCTTTTTGATCTTTCAATAATAATGATGATATTATTAGTAAAAATAATAACAAATAAATAATAATAATAAATACTAATATGAAGTATTTTCTCTAATAAAAATAATAATGAGAATTCATGATTCAACTTTGATTCATGTAAGAATTAAAGGATCGTGTTACTCAAAAAGTAATTTTAAGAGAGTTACACTTCATACTCATTATTTATTTTCTTTAAATCTAAAGGGAAAGATTAATTACTCGTTACAAATATTAGATTTAAAAATAAATAAATGGTAAGGATGTGGAGTAACTTTTTTATAGTTACTCTTGAGTTCAAATGGGAATGTGTTTAGTTTATTTAAATAAGGTCTCAAGCTCAAATATTGTGAATGAAAAAAATATAGTTAGGAAGAAAAATCCAAATAATAGATGCTAGCCAAGTTCATTATCATAAATTATTTATCAATAAAATCAATAGATACTTTATACTAACAACATAATTATCTAAAAATATATAATAAAAACATAATTGGCATTAAAGACATTTAGTAATATTAAATTAATTAATCTAACTATATAGACTTAAAAATAAATTTGGACCAAATTATATGTTTGGCATGGTCATTCTCTATGACTAATTTATAATAGATTTGAGGGTTAGTTCATTAGATATATAATATGTGGAAAGATTATTAGAATGGTGATATATTAATCTCTTCTTTGAGAAATGAAAAAAAAAAACTTATTTTAATTGTATTATAAGTTTAGGGATGACAAGAGGTGCAAATGAACATAGGTAGAACTATCCATTATCCGTCTTGTATGCTAAAACATTCATCCACACTCGTCCACAAATTCGTGGAGCCCAACATAGACAACTATCCACAAAAATTTTGTAAACTTGCAAATATCCACCTATATTTATGAATATTAAAAAAAAACATAATTTTTTTTCTTTCGATCAACAAAAATTATACCATAAAAATAAACACAAGAACTCAAGATGTGACTATATCAAGAGTAGAATATAAAAATTAAAAAGTCAATAATGTATCTAAAGTGACATTCCATAAAATTAATTTATATTTGCATGTAGGTGTTAGAGCAAATATTATCAACTCAAAGACTTTCATTTATTTTGTAGTCATAATGTATACAATACTAGAAGAAAAACTTATAAAAGTGCATAAGAATATTTTGATATTTTAATGGATACCATGATATTTGTTCTTATCTATTTAGTCTATGAATAAACAAAGATATTAGTATTTTAATGGATACCAGTCAAAGATATCCATTAAATATTCATTATGAATTTTATTTGCGGATACCAGTGAATATGATTTTTTTTCATTCCTTATAAGTTAGAAGCATCTACTTTTTTTGAAGATTAATTTTTGTTGAAAATTTTGACTTATTATTTTTAATAAGGTCTATTTTTTAACAACCAAGATTTTTTCATCTGTATGAGTTAAATTTGCAACTTACCAAAATATTAGTATTATATTTAATTGAAATTATAGTTTGATTAATATGTTTTTTCCAATGACTTATATAAGAGTTTTAAATATTATATAAGTAAAAAAAATATTAGTAATATATTTTAATACATTCTTTACTATTAATTAAAATTTCATAAAAGAATAATAATAAATATAAAATAAAAGATGATAGATGGTGATGTGGAAATGAATGAAATAGATGAGAAAGTTAATTCATTGTTTGTTTTAAAAAAATAAGAATAGATCATGATGAAAGAAGATGTGACCTAATTCATCCCATTTCATTATCAAGTCAAATGTTTACTCCCCTTCAATTTGGTGTAGGGGATGGAGCTAAAGATTTAAAATAAAACATCTCTATTTTGATGGGATAAAAAAAATAATCCTTTAAAAGATATTTTAAAGTGAAAATAATATAAGAATGATAAAGTTATAACTTATTTGGTTCTACGATTTTTTCAAATAATTAAATGAAATCTTCATTTGATTATATTATAAATTATTTAAATAATAAAAATAATATTTTTAATCTATTTTTTATTATATTTTGTTCCACTCTATCTATACTTTATTGTCAATTTAATCATATCATTTGAATTTGACATGAATTTCATATAATAATTGTGCATTGAAAAAATATAATAATTTTTTAATATTCATTGTGTGCTAAATTGATTGATATTTAAATTTTTTTAACTTCATCCCAAAATGATTGCACTTTTATATTTTTTTTATATAAATTAAAAAAATAATTTCAAAAAAATAATATTTATTATAGAATAATTTTACTAAAATATCTGTATTCTTTTTCTTAATTTTAATAAATATATTATAAAATCTTTTAAGATAATAATATTTATTAAAATAAAAAATTAAAATAAATATTTTAATATATTATTAAAAAATGAGAATATGAGTCAAATATTTTTTAGACCTTAAATTGTAATTATTTTGAAACAGATAAAATATATTTTAAGAAAATAAGATTTAGTAGAGGATAATTTGATTAAAATATTTATTGGAAGATAAAATTAAAATAAATATTTTAATATCTTATTAAAAATAAAAAAAATATTAGTTATTTTAAAATATTTTTTTAAATATTAAAACTATAATATTTTAAAATTAAAAATATCCATAAATTAATATCATATTAACTAATTAATTAACTGGACCACAATAGTTGTCCAAACAAATAATAATTGTCTTATTTATTTCTTCAAGCTACCCATTTTTTCAACCAAACTTAAACCAAGCCTTGGTCTATGCCCGCCAAGTTAAGAACTTTATTAATTTCAATAGTAGACTCCTAAGGAGTAACCCACACACCAATATTCTTGTTCGTTTGCGTGGGTCAACAATCTTCACAAATTCAAAATCCACGTTCGGTGTGATTATTTAACTCCGTCATTTTGTGAAAATGATAGTATTTTGGACAGTAATATATATTTTCAACTTAGAAAAGTTTTTCTGTTGCGTTAAAACCGCAACACTGATAATTACATTAAATTATTTTTCAAAAGTATAATAAGATTTATAATTTGTTTAGGTAATGTCACTTTCAAGTTACACTTTTTACGCTTGATAAATATATCTAATATGTAATATTCTTTTATAAATTAGCAGTACAAACTAATCATATTTTCTCATTTTATATATTTTAGTTTGTTTTATATATTATTTATTCATCAATGACTTTAAGAAATTTTATCTTCTATTTATCATTTTCTACTTTTATTTCAAATATAACAAATTTAAGGATATATTACTTAAGAAATTTTAACTTTTAAGCAAGCTTTTGAGTTTTAAAAGTTATAGACAAGTTTAATTTTAGATTTAAAGCTCTTCTTTTTTTTTTTTTTATCTTTAATTTCACTTTTAAACTCTAATTAAAACACCCTTAAAAACCCTAAAAACATCATACTGAGTTTATTAATTTCTGATTGGTTGATAACAATACTCTCCTATTAATAAACTTTAGTTTATCTGAAAAGAAATATATCTTTCCACATTTACGGTGTGTGTTTGGTGCTATTCATTTTCTTTCTTTCTAAATAAGTAGTTGAAGATTTTGTTTTTCCTTTCGGTGCTCCACGTGGCAGTCATGTAATGACTGAGATTGATCCCCTGAACTGCACATCATCAGTGCGTTATGCTGACGTTCATAGAAACTCACAGAACAAACAAACCAAAGTTCCTTCATCTCCATTCTCATTCATTTGACCTTTCCAAAGGGTAACTCTCTCTCTCTTTCTTCACGCCACCTTCCTATATATACCTTCAACCATTTTCTCTTATTCCTCACACTTTTAATCAATCCAAGATTCTTGTTTTGCACGGTTTCACAAAATGCCACAGAGACAAGGTTGCAGTTTTTTTAATGAGCCTCGTCTTGTTGCCAGGAAATTCTTGGCACGACCTCAGACTGCGGGTGTTGGGGCTGTTGTCAGAAGAAGCATAGGAAGGTAAGTCATATGAGAGAATGGAAATATAATAAGAAAATTTCAAGCCCCGTTTTTTAATTTGCATTAAAAGTTTGCACTCATTGCAAAGTTGAGATCTTTGAGTTGATTTGTTAAGTGGGTTTGATCAGATTTGAGCTCAAGTACTTTGATCCCTTCCTTGTGTTGGATGAATTCTCAGGTGAGAAGCTCTGTTTTTCTGCTCTGTTTTCTTGCAGGGGAATGTGTAAGTAATTTTATGTTTTCTAAGAAAGTGAAATTTTTTGACATTGCAGTTACTGCTCCTTCTGGTTTTCCTGATCATCCCCATAGAGGTTTGAAAATTACCCTTTTCTTTGTCTTTTTTCTTTTGTTCTGCCGAAATTTTCTCTGCTGAGCTATATTGACTTGTTCCTTCTTTGTGATGTTTTCTGTTAACAGGCTTCGAGACAGTAACATACATGTTGCAGGTAGAGCAATTGAATGTTTCAATTCACAGGCTTCTTCTCATGCTCAATTTTCCAAATGGCAAATATCTGATGCTGCCTATATAACTGTTTCCCATAATTGGACAAATCTTTTTATTGGTTATTTGACTTTTGTTGAAATTCCTTTTTAAAGATGGAAACCTATTATTTTAATGGACTAATATGGCCATTAAAAAGGTGAGGGTTACAAAATGATATACTAAAGGAAACTATGTCCACGTTTAATGCCCTTCTCATTTTTTGTTTTCAAAATTGTTTTGTAAAACAATTACTCAGTATTGATCAATTAGTTTCTATTAAGTTTTGAAAATTGTTTTAAAATAAGTTTTTCTTTTAAAAAAAACAGTTAGAGAGATTTTTCTCTTTCTCTTATAATTTCTTCAAGTGTTTTGTTTAAGTGCTTAAAGAATAAACTTTTAGAAAACAAAAATGTGGTCAAGAGATAAACACTTTCAAATATACTTAGAGGACAATTTTTTTATAAAAAAAAAACACAACGTTTTAGAGACAAGAAAAAAAAACAAGTCTACATATTTGGTTTTCTGATTTGAAGTATAACCAGATATATCATGTTGCAAATTGTGCGGGTGGTATGGCACAAATAAGTTAAAAATTAATGCCGGGTTGCCAAATCAGCCATATTAATTAGTGACATCCAAACACAACCATGAAATAATTGCCCATAAAGCTGGTTACATAAGCAAAAGGACAATAATGACCCCACATGTTAATGTCTTGGTTCTGCTTCTGGAATACCAACTAATCTACTACCAACTTGTACCTAAAGTTGTGAAGGTGCTATGTAAGTCCTTTCCCTTGTTCTTGTGCCTATATTTATTACTAGTGTACAATCTTTTGTCTCATTCAGGGAGCTATCACACATGAAGATTTTGAAGGACATAAGGGGACAATAGAAGCTGGTGACTTGCAATGGATGACTGCAGGAAGAGGGATAGTTCATTCAGAAATGCCAGCGGCTCAAGGAACCCAAAAGGGTCTACAATTGTGGATCAACTTGGCTTCCAAATATAAAATGTTAGTGAATTAAATTCCTTTCTATTTGCTCATTAGATTTGATTAGGAAATCTCTAAAAATTTTAATCTTTAACCGACTCCAATGACGTTGTGTGATTTATATAATATAAATTTTTGTTATTATTGTTGTATTGATTTTTGACCATGACATTATTATGTTTCAATAAATCTTACCTAGCACACCTTTGATAAGATTTAAAAAATAGATCCCCTATTAAGATTATTAGAGGTAACCATCTAGGAGAAGACTTTTAGGCTTTTCTGTCTTCTCAATTACTCAAATAACAACCTTAGCCTTGACCTCAGAGTTGGATGACATATTTTTTGCGTCATTGGCCATCATCTTTATCTCATTGAACGATCGTTTAATTCGGATGATGCTTACCATCAGTGAGACAAAAAGTGATTCATCTCTTTACAAAGAAAAATGTCAGATATAATTTTAACTTTTGGAATTAATATATACCTTGCTTACTTTAACATACCACTTCATCTCATGATTCCCATTCCATTATGGACCATTTCCTAGAAAGTGCTTTTGAATAGCTACATGATGCAAGTGTGCATAACGATTTGAAATGGCAAGCATATGTGCCTCTCATCCATATTCCCGGTGCTGATGGTAACTGTAGTAGTAAGGGCAACATGTTGCCACTGATATAGTTTCAAAGTATGTCAGGTTTTGAATGACCCTATATAGATGTAGTCTACTTTTTCACTATAGTTTTTTAGAAGTACTTGAATCTAATATTACATCATTGTTTAAGTTGGTTTTTGGCCTTATTTAAGAAAGGATTAGGATTTGCTCATGTTAGTTTATGCCATGTTATAAACGAGAAAGATGTGAAATAATTATAGTAGGACCTACCACATTACTTGTGTAGGCTTCATCAATTTTTCATGCATATTTATCGTTCATAACACGACTTTGTCATGCTACTTGCTAACATAAGAGAATCCTATTCCTTTAGAAACAATTTCTTAATATATAAGCTAATCTTGGTCAACTTTTTTTTACTGCTATTATAGGATTGAACCAAAGTATCAAGAGGTGTTGAGTAAGGACATAGCAGAAGCTGAGGATGATGGTATCAAGGTTAGAGTTATAGCTGGAGAAGCACTAGGAATAAAGTCTTCAATCAACACAAGAACCCCGACCATGTTCTTGGACTTCTCTCTCAAACCTGGAGGTCACTTGCAACACCCTATATCAAAATCTTGGAATGCTTTTGTCTATATATTGGAAGGAGAGGGTATCTTTGGAAACATGAAATCTCAGCCTGTAAACTCTCACTATATTCTTCTTCTCGGTCCTGGGGATGGCCTAGAGGCATGGAACAAATCTTCTAAGCTCCTTAGATTCATTTTGGTTGGAGCAGAACCGTTGGGGGAACCAGTGGTGCAATTTGGACCTTTTGTGATGAACACTCAAGAAGAGATTGACCAAACCATTGATGATTTCGAGAACTTTGCTAACGGATTTGAGAAAGCAAGACATTGGAGATCTGAAAGCGAAATTAGTTAATCTTGACTGTCTATTTTATGATCATTAATTATTACTTCTATTGTTTTTTCATCTATCTTTTAAAATTTTTATATAAAAATCAAGAAATACAATATTTTTTTTTTAATTCTAATATAATAGTTGTAAAATTTCTTATTTGATCATTTTCATTTCTTCTTTGTAATAAATATTTATTTATAAATTAATTAAAGATTACTTAAAAAGTAAAAGTATAATTAACAAAAAATAGTTAATATGATCTTAAATTTTATAAATGAAAGATAAATAAAAATATTTTTTTAAAAATTCAAAAATTAAAAAAAAATGATTTACAATTAAGAAATGAAGAAAAATAAATGATTTAAATATATTTTTAATCTCTTAAATTTGAAATAACTTTAATTTTGATCCCTCAATTAAAAATTTATTTTTTTAATCTTTTAAATTCACAAAATGCAAATTTTCGTCTCGTAGTGAATTTGAGGGATTAAAAAAATAGACTTTTAGTCCTCCTAAAAAAATTAAAAGAATAAAAATAATATTTAATGAACTTTGGAAACTAAAAAAAATAGATTTTTAATTAAAGACAAATATCAAAAGTGTCTCAAAATTTGAAATACTAAAAATATATTTAAGTTTTCTTGATATATACTAACAATCTTAAATTAATGAATTAGATGAATAATTTTATGTTATTTTAATTTAAAAAATAATAAATTTAGAAAAGATGTCTAACTCTAGGTTGTAGTAATGAATGATGGTAAACAACATCTAAATTAATCAAGACTTTATTTTTGTTTGTTGTTGATCCTTTTAATGTTTTGTTTGATTTAAGAAGGAAAAGGAGAGAAAAATAATTTTAATGGAGGGAAGAGAAAAAGAAAATTTTGATTAGTCATTTGTTTGCTTAAAAGGAAAAAAGAAAAAAACATTAAACATAGGGAATGAAAAATAAATATTTTTTTATTTGATTTAAGATTTAAAAATTAATTTATTTTTATACTTTGTTAATATTAAACTTTAAAATATAAATGAGAACATTCAAGTCAATATATTTAAAATATTTTTAATTTTTTTTTTCAAATCCTCAACTTTGAAGGAAAACAAAAAGTGAATAAACCAATATAGGATTAAAAAAAATCACTCTTTCCTTTATTTTTCTTCCAGCCAAACACTATGTTAGAGTGTATTTGATTAAAATAATTAATAAACTAAATAAAAATTATTAATTTATTTTCTTAAATAAAATGTGTTTGTCAAAATTAATTGAAGACCTAACTAATAAATATAAAATAACATAAAAGTATATGTTTATATCATTGTTTTATATAAATTCTATTTTTAGTTTCAAAAACAAAAATATATTTTTAGGTAATTATAACTTTATGTTTCTTAGATAATTTTGACAACAAATTTTTTTAAAGAGTAAATATTTTATTAAAAAATGATAAAGTATTTTTTTTTCTCTTTTTATGTTGATTTATATTTTAAATTTTTTATTTTATTTATTTTTAGTCTTTCATAAATTATTTAAAATAATTTATGTAAACATTATAATAATTAAAAAAGAATACAAAACATTACCCAGAAAACAAATAAAAAAATTTAAAATTTTAATAAAGATTGTTGTAGAGATGATGATAATAATAAAAATAGATATCATGATAATGGTAATAGTTGATATCTTGAAGGTGGGCACAACTATAACGTATAAAAAGAAGGATATTGTAATTTGTAAAGGCGGTGATGAAGTCTTTTATAAATTAGATAGAGATAAAGGAATAATTTTATTAAAATAATAATAATAATAATAAGTTAAAAGGTATAAATTTAAGTTTATAAATTATTACTTTGATGATACATATTAAGTAGGAACGAATTATTGTAATAATTGATATGAATTTTTAATTATATATAAATATATATAAGATGAAATGAATTATAATTTTTTTAAACATAAAGTAAATTATCAATCTACTTAATGTGTATTCAAATATATTAATTAAATTTTATTTAGAAAAATATTTTATCGTACTTGAAATTTATATAATTATATAATAATATAATAATTATATCATATAATAATGTAATAAAGATAATTGAATAACCATTTTTCTATTATACTGAATATCATAAAAATGAAAATAAATTTTATATAATTGAATAAATTACCCTTTTATATAACCAAATACGTTAGGATATATAAATAAAAAAAGTCATTAAATCAATTTTAATTGCAATAAAATTGATAAAATATTAATAAAGTCTTTATATGAATCAAAAGTTTTATGAATAATTTGTATTATTTTACATAAGAGTAACTAATGTTAATAAAATTAAAAATCTTTTTCTTTCTCGAGAGGGACATGTTAGATTTTATAATATATAATATATAATTTTATTTTAGGACATTAACATCACATATAATGGTGATATGTTAAATCTTTTAAAATGCTAATTAATACACTTTTAAAAATATTAAGAATATTTTAATATTAATGTATATAGTCTAGCCTACTTAAATTGTAAATGAATTCATATACAATTAAAATAAAAAATGTAATCATATTCCATTTAAATATAAAAACTATTTGACACCAATAATTATGTTAAATTGATTGAAAATTTCTTTAAAGTATGTTCTATTAAGAAAATAATTTTGAAAGAAAAAATATAAAATAAATGTTGTAGGCAAGATTGAAAATTGTGATTTGCAATGAAATTAAAGGTTAATATGTATGAAAACAACTTAAAAAGGATAATTTAAAAAAAATTTGGAAATCTCTTGAAGAGCACAATTAGTGGGCTTGTTAAATTTTAACATGACCATGGTAATTTTGAATTTTGAATATGTCATACTTTTAACACAATCAAACTAATTTTAACACAGTTGTGTTGGACTCCATGTCCCTAAGTCAAAACAACAATTATAAATAGAAAAGAAGAAAAAGTGAGAGTGAGAGATTTTTTAATGTGTTACAAAATTGGGAGATTTGAATGAGATAATGATTACAACTTGAAAAAACACAGAGATCATTTATTTGTAAAGTTTCTTTTCTTTATTAATTAGTAAGTACTATTTAATTATTTAATGCTTTCTTGTATTTATGTTTAGTTAGAATTTTTAAGCTACGGTTGTAATATAGTGATACCTTTATACCCAATGTTTTACTAAATTAAATCCTTTTGTTAGTTGTTCATTTAAATTTCTTTCATATTTTGAATTTTTTTTTAGAATTGGTTACTCTAAATGTTAGTTTATTATTGGTTATTAACCATCTACCTATAATTAATTGATATGTGAAGCAATTGGATTTGTATAATAATGCATGCTCAACTACTGTAAAAGTATAAGACGAATAAGAACTCTCTAATATTTTTTATTATGCAAAACAAATTAAAAACCTTTTTATGCATCCACAAACATCATATAGACGCAAGTTTTTTACATCTTTCATTTATTTAACAAACGATGGGTTCATTGATATGTTATGTTTGAATATTTATTATACAGTTATATTAATGTTTTAAACCATTATGCAAGGGATGTTTAAATATGTTTCATAGAATTTGTTGAAACCTAAAGAAAAGTCAATCACATATTGAAAAAACCTCTTGTTACTTATAAAGATATGTCACAAAGTGATTAGGAGAAATACTCAAGTGTGTTAAAAATGACAAAATCTCTTATAGAAGATATGAGCATAAAAGAAAAATAAGTAAACTATTTTATTATATCAAATGACTAGTTGGTAAAAAATATTTAATATAACATTTAATCTTACATCAAATATGCATATGATGATAGAAGGTTGCTTACTTGCAACAATTGCTTTTCAAGAAAGCTTATAAATATAAGAAGATTTGGAGATTTCAAGTAGACAATACTGGTGATTTACTAGAAATTGGACGTAGTCTTAATGGCAAAGACAAATAAATAATCATCTATGTTTTCTTTTACTTATCTACTTCATCTAACGTTTGAATTGTGTTTCATCTAACTATAAAAACTTTTAAAACATAATCTAAAATACTGCTTTTAAATATAGCCTGTAGACATTTTTCTTGATGATCTTTAAACTTAACTTTATAAACAAAACTTCAAAATCTATTTACTATGCATTTTTTGAAAAAAAAGTTTAAGAAGAAAAATTAAACACTTGTTTTGTGTTTCCCTATGTTTTGGATTAATAATTTTTAATTAATCCATGTGAATTATCCTTTTCTCTAATTTAATTCTTAGTTGAACAAATAAGATTAATTTGAAAAACAAGAGTGTTAATATATCATGGCCAAAGCTTTTTAATAAAATTAAGGATAATTGACAATTACAAGTTTACTTAAGGCTCAATTAGATCTTCTTGTCCAAATGTCTTTCAATCAAAACTACTTGCTTGTTTTATTTTGTTTTCTAAAACGTAATCAAACATCATTTTTCAAATTGTTGCTAAAGTGAATTGGTTAGTTGACTTGTGAAAATGAATTGTTTTGGAACTACTTTTAGTACCTTGAATACCATATCCAAACTTAGGTCATTGTTATTGTCATGTAGGATATGTTTGTCCTTAAACGCACATTTTATATGCCTTAGTACCCATGGAGCAAAAGGGTTTATGGAAGTAAGCTTAGAAAGGAAAAGTTTAGCTAGTGTTTGTTTGAGAAGTGAATAGTTCAAAGCTTGAAGATTGTTTGACTTTGGTGCTTAGAATTTTGATTTGTGAGTTTAATAGTTTGTGATATTGCTTATTCTTGCTTGCTAATTTTGCTTAATGTAGTTGATTTTGTATTTTGGATCATGGTTCAATGGGTTGCTATTTTGTGTATTGAAGATTGTTGATTTTACTTGTTGTGTTTCTTTTTTATTTTTTTTTATTTTTCAAACCTTTTTTCTCATAATTTTACATTGCTAGAATTTTTGTAGTAGCACCTTTAAACTATTAAAAAATACCTTAAACTAACAATATTTCACCACATAATTGTTATATCAAATTAGTGATCCACATACAAAGTCACACAAATAATATTTGATGTGACATATTAAAAACAATGACAAACATAATTGGAGGACTAAGATTAGTAAAAAAAATTATTGTGAAATTAAAATTGAATCTTATGAAAAGATAAAAGACAAAGACTAATAAAAAAATGTTGAAGAAATAAAAGTAATTCATGAAAAGATGAGGGATAAAAAATATAATTTATCAAAAAAATTAAATGTAAATGTCATGTTAAACTATTTGATGACTTTATAATTCAAATAATATTTACATTGATTGTTATATTATAATTTAATAATGACACTTGATAGTGGAAATTAAAAATATTACCAGAAAAATAATTAAGAAATTAAGATTGATCAAAATTTTAACTAAAGATACAAACAAAAATTTTAATTTTTTAAAAAATATTAAACCCTAGTTTTTTTTAAAAGCAATTAAGCCCTAGTTATAAATCATGCTAGTTTTCATATATTTCGAGGCTGTTTCCGTAAAGTACTAATATTTTGCATGGAGTTTTGGCATGTTTTGAGGCTGTTTCCATAAAGTTGTTGTACTTTGCATGGTGCATGGCCCAAGGTGTTATGTGTGGCCCAAGACCACTAAAACCTGCTGGCTTTACATGTAGCGAAATAGTTTCATTAATGAAAATACATAATATAGACCTTCCTTTCAAGGATCAAACTAGTGAACTTGAACTGCTTAGGTAACGGTTTAACATTATTTCATTATTAAGTGCCCAAATAATTATTTGTTAGATATACCACTTGATAAGTGATTTAACAACTAATTTGATCATTAACTCAATCTGATTTTAATAATACTTACTTATTATAACTTATAAGTAATAATATTAATAAGAACAACGGATTATAAATTATAGATAAATAATAACGGATGAGATTTAATCTTAAAGCTACATACAAATCTATCTTCCTGATATATGGGAATTGGATTCTGTGAAGTTTAGAATTGAACTGCATCTCATTCATACATTTATATAATCTAGCTATGCATAATTTGTTGAAAAATAGAATAATGCTTTATTTGAATGAAAAGTTAAACATTTTTAAGGATTGAGATCTGATCAGTTGCAAAGAATTTTGATATGTATTACAATCTGTTGTTATCACACTCCGCTCTCTTTACCTCACTGAGATATTTACAGCAACGTGTTCCAGCAAACTCAACAAGTGAATATGATGGAAGAAGAAAACCTTCAGATAGAAGAAACAGGGGCCAAATCCACGTCATAACGTAATACGTGGCATCACCCCATTGGCCCTCTCCGTTTGAGAAAATCACGCATCAACTCCCTCCCACTCTGCTTCACAACTGTGCTGTCACCGGATTGAAAAACAAGAGAGAGAAAGAGAAGAAGAAGCCATGAACAGAAGAAACACGTTACTTGTTCGAACCCTCTTGTTCCTCTTTGTTCTCAACTTCCTCTCTCTCTTCCTATACTTCACTCACCACAACTACTCCTCAAAACCCTCTTCTTCTTCTTCTTCTTCATCTTCATCTTCTTCTTTAGAACTCAAACCTCACACCTCTCTCACACCCTTAACCCACCAACCTCACTCTTCGAAGCCATGGCCTATTCTTCCTTCGTACCTCCCTTGGTCGCAGAGTCCAACTACAGCCCCTCTCCATTCTTGCGAGGCTTACTTCGGGAACGGCTTCACGCGCAGCCGCGAGCTCCTCCGCCAGCGTGGTGGAGCAGGGTGGTTCCGGTGCTGGCACAGCGAGACTCTCCGGAGCTCCGTGTGCGAGGGGGGGAGAGTGCGCATGGTGCCGGAGAGGATTACGATGGCGAAGGGTGGGGAGGATTTGACGGCGGTTATTGGGCGGAGGGAGGAGGAGGAGCTACCGGCGTTTGAAAACGGTGCGTTTGAGGTTGATGGGGGTGAAGTCGTTGACCGGGAGTTTTTGGTTGATCGTGAGTTTTTGGATCAGTATGTGCCGCGGGGAGAAGTCACGAGACACACCATGCGGGATTTGATCGGCAAGATTCGGATCGTGGGAGGGAAGGATTTTGAATGTGATGAGGTGAGGCGAGTGGAAAGTTTGGGTTTTTATTCTTTTTGATCATGTGGGTGTTTGTGCTTAGGGGTTGAGTTGTTGTAATTGTAGGGAAAGTTTTAAATTGTGGCAGTGGTTTCGATGCGATCCTTGATATTCTGGGAAATTGCACATAAATGTGGCTTATGTGGCTACAATTGTGGTTGCAGAAACCTTAAAAACTTTGATATTATGGTTGAATCATGGTCATGGACTGATTTTTAAAACCTTAGTTGTAGGGTTTCTAATTACGAACTCGGGAGAAAGTTTGAGGTTTTTTTTTGTTATTTTATTTTTCTGGGTATTGTGTGTGACTTTGGTGATGTGATGTGAGTCTGTGTGAGTGATGTTACGAGACACCATACAGGATTTGACTAGCAAGGATCGGATCATGGGAGGGAAGGATTTTGAATGTGATGAGGTGACGGAGTGGAAGTTTGGATTTTTATGGTATTGATCATGTGGGTGTGTGAGGTTAGGGGGTCATGTAGGGTTTCTAATTTTGGACACAGGAGAAAGTTTGAGTGTTTTTTTTTTCTTCTCTGGGTTTTGTCTGTGGCTTTGCTGATGTGAGTGTTCATAAGTGATGTTACGAGACACACCATGCAGGATTTGATTAGCAAGATTCAGATCATGGGGAAGGATTTTGAGTGTGATGAGGTATGGGGAGTGGAAAGTTTGGAATTTTATGGCTCTGATTAAGTTGGTGTTATGGAGATTCGTTATTAATTTATTATCTTGTCTGAGTCTGAAAGATTCATTAAATTGAGTTCACTTTTAGGGGTGAAATAAGTGTTTTATTTTTTCCCGATCTGTTGGGGGGTTTAATGCAATGGTTGGGTAAGATCGGTTATTTGATAGAAAAGGGAAGTAATTTATTGAGAGATATGAGGGAAAGTGCAACTAGTGGTGGATGAGAAACTCTCCAAAGTAGAAGTTACATCCAAAAATGATTGAATAAACTAAGAAGTAGCAAGTTCTGCCCAATTTTTCTGCTTATTAGTGATAGCAATTACCCTGAAAATTTCATAAACAGAACACCAAAGAGTGGCCATAAACAAAGCTTTATTCTATATCAAGTTTAGGGGTTTAAATACTTAGAGATGCAGTCATTCTCTTCTTTCTATAATAAATGTTTTTGAGATATTCAATTGATAAAACTTATTATTCCCTGTAGAGTCTTTGTTTTAGCTTTTAATTTTCACAATTGCCTTCTCCTCTTGACATTATTGTTATCTTTCCTTACATAGTTTTTGTTTTTCCGTGCTTTGACAAGAGGTTTTCTACTTGCAGTGGATTGAGGAGCCAACACTTCTGGTGACACGCTTTGAGTATGCTAATCTTTTTCACACTGTTACAGACTGGTACAGTGCTTATGTTTCTTCTAGAGTCACTGATCTACCTAATCGACCTCATTTGATCTTTGTTGATGGCCACTGTATGGTATGCATGATCAGTTCTGTTAATTTGTTTAATTTATTTTCAACATTCTAATGTTGTTGGTTTGCATCCTATGAAAACGTAGAAAGTGTAAAGCATGCAGTATCTTTGGTGCTGTTGGTTTGCATACATTTGACCTCTTCAAAGAATTTTTGGCATTAGCTGTTGATTAGGCACTCAAAAAAATGAAGGTGAATGTAGGATTTTGAAATGCAAAATTTGAAAAGGATTGATGAGATGTGAGGAATTTAAGAAGAGGTTATTAACTATGTGGGTAATTTTTGTAACCCAATTTGAAATTACTAACAAGTAACTGTTGATATTGATAACTTGGGATTTTTTCTAGAATCTGGATGCTTATTGCTTCCTTCCATAACAGGAACTGATTGGACCAAGCTGGGTTTCCAGATCTAAAAAATTAAAATAATCAATAGTTGAGTATATCTTTGGATTCCATGAACTTTTTTGTTAGGAAACTTTAGACTAAATGTTAACTAAAATCTAAAATATTGATGTCAAATTGACTTAGTTTTTTTAACTTTTCTAGCGTCCCCTTTTATTTTTGCATTTCCAAAGCCTGTGCAATAATTTTGGTATTTTGTTATTCTTTAGAAAAGAGGAGCTGCAATTTGTTACATAGTTTACCAAACCAAAGTTTAATCTTCTAAACTTCCAAGTCAAGTCTCAACAGCATGATTATTATGATTTTCCTTTTTTTTAATAAATACCAGTCTTTTGACCTTTTTTGCATTTTTAAGCTCGCAAGTTAATTATTTCGCTTAAATATTACTTGTCTTCGTCCTTCTTCATAAATTATATGAACACAAATGTTCTATGTTTTACTTATTTGTTAGTTTTGTTTACCTTGTCAACAAATATGGAAATTGGTAGAAATCTTTGTTAATATATTAGTTTCCTCCAAAAAAGCTCAGGCTCCTATTGAAGAGACATGGAAAGCATTATTCTCAAGCCTCAGATATGCTAAAAACTTCAGCGGTTCAGTTTGTTTTCGCCATGCAATTCTCTCACCTCTGGGATATGAGACGGCATTGTTTAAAGGACTAACAGAAGATATAGAATGTTATGGAGCTCCTGCACAAAAACTATGGCAAAGCCCTGATGACCACAAAACTGCACGCCTTTCTGAGTTTGGAGAAATGGTCAGAGCAGCATTTGGGCTACCTTTAAACACACACCGTGGAGGAAAACCACTCTTTGGACACAATGTCCTCTTTGTTCGTCGAGAGGATTATTTAGCTCATCCACGTCATGGTGGTAAAGTTGAATCACGATTAAGTAATGAGCAAGAAGTCTATGACTCCTTGAAGAGCTGGGCATCTAATTATAAAGGGTGTAAAATTAACCTTGTCAATGGATTGTTCGCTCACATGTCTATGAAGGATCAAGTACGAGCCATTCAAGATGCGTCTGTCATCGTTGGCGCTCATGGTGCCGGTCTAACTCATATAGTATCTGCATTGCCTAAAACTGTGATTCTGGAGATCATTAGCAGCCAATTCCGACGCCCCCATTTTGCATACATTGCGCAGTGGAAAGGGTTGAAGTATCATGCAATCAACCTTGCTGGATCACATGCTGATCCTGGAACCGTGATCAATGAGCTGGTTGACATAATGAAAGGCCTTGGATGTTGAGTGTTTAGTGTTTTGGGGTTGAAACTGCTGATATCTGAGATTGAGTAGTAGTGGAATGGAAGGTGATCTTTAATCTTCACATATGATATGTGGCTTGCAATGTTTTACCTTCAATTGCAGCCAGTTTGGTTTTGGGAAAGTGATACAAAGTCGCTGATATCTTGTTGGAACAGAAGTAGCATAACTCCTCTAAACTGAATTTAATTTAACTTGACAATTCTACAATACCCTTGAGGGTTGCAGAATCAATGCCATGAGAGAAAGGTCCATTTGTCTTGATTAGCACCTGGCAGAGCTATGTGGCATCTTGTAGTGCATTTTGTTTCCTTCACTTGCTCCTTGTCCCAAGTTGTATACCATAGAAGAGGGATCTCAAATTTTTTATTTGTATATTGATTCTTTCACACTGAACCCGTCTTTGTTGTACCATAGGTTTTTCCACAAGTTCATATCTTCTCTGAATATTTTTGATACAGATTCTATGTTAATTAATGTTAAGGTATCCCATATAAATTACATTTGTACGTGCATTGAACATTTTACTGACAATATTTCTAGAGAGACGAATTTTCTTCTGTGATCTCTTTTTAGGGTTTTGTTGATGCATGTCATGAAAGTATGCTGAGAATTTGAAATTGCATGGTTACATCATGTTAACTTCTTACAAGAAAAAGTACTAAATGCTTTTTGGAATTATCAGATAATAAATGCTTGTTCATTTTATTTAATGGTTTTTGTTTTTTTATTCCTTAATCATTGGTATTAAATGGTATTGCTGTAACTGTAGGGGGCATATGGCAACAAAATCCTTTAAATGAATCACTAACTGCACAAAAAAAATGATGGAAAAAATTAACATATGATTGGTAAGAAGAAAATATTAAAACAGGATTTTAGTCCTATTATCGAATTTTTTTCAAGTTACTCAAGACTCAATTTATATTGTTTTATTTATTAATTATTTTTATATTAAAATATTTTTAATTAAATAAGAGAGATTATGTTAACATATTTTAGAAGAAAAAGAATGTCATTAATGATAATAATATATTTTAAAAAGTATATAAATTTAAGATAAATTTATTATTATAAACTAAATTAATCACATCTTTTAAATTTTCATAAATTAAGTAACTGAGTTTTATAATTAGAAATAAAAGTAATTAATAACTTAATTAAGGATAAAATATGCTAATAGTTTCTTAATATTTGGAAATGTTAATTTTAATTTTTATAAAAATTTAATTTAATTTAAATCTTTATTTTATTTTTGGTCATAAGTTAAAAATCACAAGTGTGCTCTGGTCATTGAGTTGAACACTAATTTTGCTTGTAATATCTGACTATCATTAAACTTAGAAATTTTGCATTCATTCAAATGTGAACGCAGTGTGGCATTACATCATTGCGCTAACATGTGAGTTATCTTTGTTTTTATTAAAAGTGATAGGTATTTGTTCTTTTTATAAAATTAAAAACACATTTTTAGATAAATATAAGAATTAAAAATGTATTAAATATTTGCGGAGATTAATATTTCAAAATATTTTAAGAGACTAAAAATATATTTTAATTTCTAATTAATATATTTGTTTGTATCTAACTAACTTATAATTTATACTCGTTGGTTGAATGTTATTTAATGTAACATACGGGTTTATGAATAATGAGTATTAGTAACATTTTTTTAGTACTTTTTATAATTAATTAAAATTTATTAGAAATTATTAAATTTGATTAAATTTATTTTTAAATTAAGAAAAATAGTTATTAAAC
Source organism: Pachyrhizus erosus (assembly GCA_026544285.1). NCBI lineage: Eukaryota > Viridiplantae > Streptophyta > Magnoliopsida > Fabales > Fabaceae > Pachyrhizus > Pachyrhizus erosus. The sequence goes on from JAMLFT010000475.1 coordinate 22,862, forward strand.
AAAAAAATGAAACTTATTAAAATTGATATTCTTCTCAGTTTTTAATATAAGTAAAAAAATAATTGCTATTTATTATGAAATTGGTCAGTATCATTTACTTGTGTTAATTTTATTAAAAAAATATTTTTTTTTCTTAAACTACCTTCCTTTGGAACTTGATATCATAATAAAAGTCATTGGAAATAAAAATTAACTTAACTGAATGGTTTTTTTTAGAAATGATATCATTAAATAAGATAAAATTAATTGATATTTATTTATATTTGAGATTAATATGCAAGAATTTTTTTTTTTATATTTGAGATCAAATAGAATAATTTTTCAATAAATTTTAATTAATCATAAAACAAGAAATGTTACTAATATTTTTCTTAAAATCATATAATTATTTTTAATTTTAAATATTAAACATGTTAACTTGTATAAAAAATCTATAGATTTATTAAAAGATAAACTTATGTTTTATTTAGACACTTTATTATCAAATAAATTTTTAAAAATTTCATAAAATTATATTAGACATTAAAAATAGATTTATATTATATAAACAACAACTAAAATCTAATAAATCTTTTTCTATTGGTGTTTCATATTATATAAGTTACACTAATTTTAATTTTTAGAATTTATAATTTATTTTACATAAATCAACTTATTAGTCAATTAACTTATTTAAAGTTAGATATGTTTAGTTTAAAAGCTTTAATAAGAAATAAACTTTTTAAGTACATTTATAAATAAAATCAGATTTTTGAATCATCATGTCAAATTTAAAAAAACAAATGTATAACATATAACAAATTAGAGTCAGACATCAAATTAGACTTTAAAGTGATATTAATGATAATTTATGATTGATTTTGTAAAATTTTGTAAAATTAGTTTACATGTATAACCATTAAAACTGGAAGAGAAAATAGATCATATAATAATATAATAATATAATAATATAATAATATAAAATAATTTTATAATATTATTCAATTATAAATTATAATATATATTTATTAATTTTTATAATAATTAATTTAAAATTCATACTACAACTCCGTCACATAAACTCTTAATATAAAGCCTTGTTTGGAACAAAGTTTTTCTATCCCTAATTAAAAGAAAAGAAAGCAGGAAACATTGTAAGGTGTAGATAGTTTCAGTATCAAATCAGAGAGACTTTGCATAAAAAAAATAAAATCAGAGAAAGAGAAGAAAGGAGGAGGAGGAGCCTTCAGAACCGCTGTTTAGTGATAGAAGCGCTTATTACCAAGAACCCGAAGCTAAAACGTGATTCTGCAGTTCCACGGGTACCCAATTAATCAGCTTTCAAAAAAAAAGAAAAATACAGACAAATTCGATTGCATATTTAAATTCTTCATATTACCCCCATAACACAACGCTCGAATCAAATGTAGGTTTAATAAACCTATGCATCGGATTTTCATAGTGAAGCCAATTTTCGATTCGCCTATGGTTTGGTAGAATCATGTTGCTTCTGCTCTGTTTCTTTGTTTCTTTGTCAACAATGATGCACCCCACATGTTTGATAAAATGCCTTCTATATGAATATTAACTAACAAGGTGATTGATTTGTTCCTATTTTCATTTTGATTCTTTTATAATTATAAAATTGCCACTTTATTTTCTTCCTATTATTCTTAAGAGTCAAAAATAAAAAATAATATCTTTATAATTATTAATTAAAACCTTAAAACAAGGACTAGTGAATTGACACAGTGCCAATTACAATCTTTGATTCCGTGTAACTGTGATACACTAATGAAAGGTGCATTTATGTTATCAAAGATGTGGTGATATAAATTTTTTTGCATTCACGTAGTATAAACTGTTGAAACTGTTAATTCATGAATAGCATTAAGAGTTCTGGAGTTCAATCCTTACAGTGTATTATAAGTTATTGATGTATGTTCACTTAATAGTTGATGATACATGTGATAGGTGGTTGACGAAATGGTGCTGTGTTTTCCCTCAACACCCAAGAAACTGACCATGACCATAGGATGCTTCGTCTCTGGTGCTGCCATTTTAGCTGTTGGGGCGTACCTTTCTTATGCCAATGTTGCACCCCAACAAGCTCGAATCAAAGCTCGCAAAGAATTTGTCATGGAGATGTTGAAGAAGAAGTATGGTTATACTTCCCCATATGAGAAATTGGCTGGCAATGGTTCTTATGATGAGAGATCACAGGAATCTTCTACGAAAGAGCATTATGCTCGGGCTCGCAATGATTTGGTCAAAGAGACATTTAGTAACCTTGGATTTAAAAAGTAGGAGATTCTGAAAGCTTTGGTTTCAATCTTGCTCCTTTGAATTCCTTTTTCTTTTTGTGATTCCTAAATCAATGAAGAATAAATGCTGATTGCTATTGCTAGCAGCAGGAACATCTTCAATATTTATATTATAGCAGTACATGAGTTTCTGTAATGTTTATAGTTGCTCTCTGGTTTGAAATTTCTCATTTTTGGCTCCAAGTTTATTAATTTTTCTTTGTGATCCTTGCCAAATACCGGGTAGATATTTTAAGGGGATCGAGATAATGAAAAGGGTTTTTTTTAACTTGATGAGTTTCTGCAATGTTTCTCTGTTTTCTTTTTCTTCAAACACTTTCATGCAAACATATCTTAAATTGACTCACTTATTATCTTCGCATAGGTGGATGATGCCTTAAATCGCCTTCTCCAATGTGATCAATTACTTAGCGTCTGCTCTATAATGCAAGCATTCAGGACTATACTTTTCAAGTCTTTTTAAAATAAGACATGTCCATTTAACTTATACATTACTTTCTCCAATCTTGAATACAAGAAAAAAATGAAAAAAAAAAACTAATTATACTAATTAAAAAATTAATTAACATAATTTAATTGTATAATTTTTAAATAAAAATAAATTATTTTTTATTAAAATTTGATATAAAAAATAAAAAATTATTAAAAATAAAGCTTATATTAAATAATGCAAATTTTAAAAAATTTCTCATTAATTAAGATAAACTTAATTATTATTTTCTTATATTTGAGACATACACATAATTTTTTTTTTCTTTATGTTTAAGATAAGAAGTAACATCTAGATTAAAAGAAAGTTAAGAATACTCTCTCTAATATGATTTTTTTTAACACACTTTCTATTATTAATTTAAATTTATTATAAATTATAAATTTTGATAAATTTTATTTTTAAATTGAATGAGGTTGATTTGTGAGAATGTAATTCATCAAAATTTATAAATTTTAATAAATTTCAATAAATATTAAAAAGAGTATTAGAAAGAAATGAGATAATATTCCTAACATTCTTCTTTAATTTAGTATTGTATAATTTTTTATATACAATAAGAACAATAAAGATCAAATCCAATGAACCGAACTAGTTTAATATTGTAGAGTTAATAGTACATAAACAAATGTAAAAGCAAGAACCTGCTTTTAAATGTTAGATGTAGTGCTTCATTCTAAATGTCAAGAGTAGAATTTGCAAAGTGTTGCAATAGTCGCGGGGAAAAGAGTAGCTTCAAAGTTTGCGGTGTCCTCACAGAAAACTCCAATTTATATATGTGAAACTGCAGAATCAACCTACTTATGCAGGTTTCCATTCACCTTTTGCAGTAAAAATTGCAATAGCAGAATCAAGTCCACCCATCATGTCTTTCCATTATGTTACGGATACATCTGACTCCGGTATGTGATTAGCTATGTATACATATATAATATAATTTAGTATCTTTATTTAACAAAATATATATTAATTTAAGACTGTAAAATAGTTTTATATGATAATTTAATTATAAAAAATTATTTGTATGGATTCTAAATCATTATTATAAAAATTAATAAGTTTATCACATACAATGATTTGTAATTAAATAATGATATAAAATGATTTTATATTCTTAATGCATAACCTTTGTTTTCTTAATTTAATATAATTAAAATTTATAATAAATAAATTTTTAAATATATAAATTATATTATGACTAAAATTTAATAAATAAATATTTTTTAACATTTAAATTATATTTTAATTTATGATAAATAATTTACATTATGACATAATGTTATTTTTAATTATTAATAATTTATTTTAAAAAAATAAAATTAAACTTAAAACTAAAAATATTAAAAATGATATATTAAAAGATATAAGAAGTTAAGAAAATTTTTTAAAATTACTATCACTCAAAAAAATTTCTATATGTTTAAATAGGTTTTTGATCTTTAATAAATAATCAAATTTTGCTTTTGATTCCTAATAATTTTTCTTTTAAGTTTTTGATTCTTGATAATTTTAAAATTTTAAATTCTTCAAGGACCAAAAACATAAACAAATAAATATTAGGGATTAAAAGAAAAATTCAATCGGCCACAAATATATTTAAGTGTGTGTATTAATAGATCAATAAATAAATAAATATAGAGAGAGAATGAGAGAAATATGTTATTTGTTTCTTGTTTTTTCAAGAGGGAAAGATAGGTTTCTCAAATAGCGAAATTGATACAAAATAACAATTTTGTTTGGATTGTGATATAGGGAATGGGTGGTGATAGAAAAAAATTGTTATAATTAATTTTCATTCATATTTAATTATAGAAAAGTATAGGAAACATTTGTTTTATTATGAATAAAGGACTAAACATGTTTAGTTTCTATAAATATGAAAAAGCTTAGTTTTAGTCTTTTTATTTTTTATGATCAATTTTTGGTTCTTTATTTTATAAAATGTGTAGAAAGTGAATTTAATTAGAATTTCTTTAATGATTTTAGTTACTTTAATACTGATTTTGATCAAGTTGGTCTTGATTCTAATCAAGTTGACTTTGGTTTTGTTCATTTTTTTCTTTATTTTGTTCTACTAGTGGTGGATTAATTCATCATTTATTTAAGTTGAATTTATTTTTAAAATATTTTATAAAATAAAAAAATAAAATTAATGATTACAAATAAAAAATAAAAAATATTTTTTTATATTTATAAAAATTAGAAACATATTTAATCCATAAATAAAAATTATAGAGGTTAAAATCCAAATAAATAAGAAGATATAAGTTTCGATGTATATAGGGATCTATAAACGGGCCCAAAGAGATATGATGCCGGTCTAACCAAAATTAATGAAAACTCCAATGAATAAAATCTATTTTAAACTTAAAGGAAAAATAACTATTTTAGATCAAAAAAATGCAATAGTACTAAGCTTTAGCGAGAAAAATATAATCCACCCACACCTTCCAATATTTATTATGATAACTATTTAGAATTTGAAGTCTAATATGCTTATATGGCAGATTTAGATAAATAACTTAATTAAGAACCTATTATGTAAGTATTTATTTTGAGTCAGTTTGTTTAAATTTTTAAAAAAAGGGTGATTTTTTAAAAATTAATGTTTTAAAAAGTTGATAAGAATTATTTTTTTACAAACACATAAAAAAAATACTTATTTTATTAAAAAATATTTTCTTTTTTAGAAAATTTAAACAAATTGGCCCTTTATAAACACTTGTGCATACGTTAGTTCTACAATTAAAGAGGAAATATGAATAAATTGTTTTTATATTAGAGAGCTTATTAAAATAAATTAGAAAACAACTTATATACACGTCATAAGTAAATTCACAAGTTTTTCGAAACATTTGCATAAGTTCTGATGTTATAAAATAAGTCCAAATAAGTTCTTACACATAAAAAGCTCAACTCTTCTACTTGTATGCTTGCTTCAAATCATGATATATCCGAATGTTCTTCATAAGCATAGTTGATTCTTGATTCGGACGATAGCATTCATAGTTTACATTCAGATTGAGAACACACACATAGAGGCATGTAGATTAACTGCTATTTTTTCAAGAAATATTGTAGTCTTATAGACATTATATGCTATATTTTAATGCCTCCATGGAAACTCAAATTGTTGCATTTGTTGTCCAAAGCTAGGGGATTTAATCACAGTTACTACCACCCGTTGCACAGAGCAATATTAAAAGGAGATTGGGTATCTACAAAGGCTTTTCTTGACAATGATCCAAGTGCATTGACTGCAAAGAGTATTACCTATGCTAGAAGCAAAAAGATGGTGTGGTACTTTGTTTTGAATACTACAGATGAGAGACCTGGCTCTCCATTCTCTGGTCCTTCTGCTGCTCAACTTGTTGCCTTGCTTACTGCTACAGGATTTCATGGTAAATAAAATGCTTTGCTGAAATAGTATGTACGTATGTGTTTTCAAGATTCCTGATCCATGAGACAGAATAATTTATATTTAAAATCTTATGCCAGTTTGGTTTGAAAATAGTAATCTCTAATTGGTTGGCAGTGTAAAATATTTTAAACTGACAATACACAAAAATTAAACTCTTGAGATAATATCTTTTTTATGTTTTCTATTTTCACAAATCATTACAAAAATGTCAGTTTTACTTTACTCTTAATTTTAAAATTTTGTTAAGGATACTGTAAAAAACTACGTTAAAAAAAGTTGTGTACAAAATGGTAAACACAAGAAAATTGTTTTTGCCCTTCCTTATACAAAACTTTGAAATCAGGAAACAAACGAAATAATGTGTCATTTTTATAATTATTTGATGAAACAAAAAAACGACAACTTCACATTTTCTTACACTAACCAGACCCTTACAGTTTTCTTGGATTTATTTATCTATGTTATCACTTGATCTGAAACTATTGTTGAATACACGAGTCAGCAATTCTTATCAAGGAAGAAAAGTAGGACGAGGCAACAATTATTTTAATGATTTGGTGTTACAGAAACTGGTATTAATTGGCGACATTAACAACTATTACTATTAGTGATGCATGAATGATGAATAATTCATTCCACTGAATAACTTATTAAATCAGAAGATACTTGTCCTACCTACAAACTACAACGTTTGTAAAATCAATGTGATAGTGCACATAGACCAAAAAGGAATGATGATCTCTTGTTAAAGAATTTCCAATGCATATAGAATTTACTTGGACTACTGAAGTGTAGTGCCATTCTTCTAATCTTTGATTTGATTATTTGTAGCTTCAGGCTTTCAGCACTACAGTTATATATATATAGTGCACTAAAATGCCAGAGTAATGTTCAAGGCTACCAAACTATTCAAGCATCCATAGACACACTCAGCTTCAAGATTCTATAGAATAATTATCAGTTTATGCTACTTTAATAACCAAGCATATAAAACACTTTACTATTCATATGTTTTTATCCTGATCTTTATAAAGAATAAACAAATATTTTGTTCTCTCCCATGTGCAGATATCACTAGGTATCTTCTTGATCGCTACCCGAACTTGGCCACTCTCTCATACTCAAATAGAAGCATTATACTTTATATGTTGTCAAAAATGCCCTCAGACTTCCAAAGTGGAAATAAGCTTGGATTTTGGAAAAGATGCATTTACTACTATGAATACCTTCTTCAGCTATTGTTCTCATTTCTTATCATGCTTCATTGTAATGCACTTCTGCTTTCCTGAAAATAAACTTTCCTCTACTTCAACTATTTTAGGTGTGCCAAACGAACTTGATTATTTAGCCTCTACCTAGAATTTGTTTAAGCATATCTTTGTCATGCATCAAACACCTGATCATCTCCATGATTGTTCTATTCTTCCTCTCACTCACCCCATTTTGTTGTGGAATATAAAGTGTTTTCAATTGATGTTTTATGCCTGCATCTTTACAAAATGCTTGAAACTGATGTGACATATATTCAGTTCCATTATCAGACCTGATTGTCTAAATTTTACAACACTTTGTGCTTCAACTAAGGCTTTAAACTTCCAGAATTCATCAGCTACCACAAACTTAATTTTCAAAAAGAAAATTCAACACATTCTAGTGAAGTCATCAATAAATAAAACGTAGTACATGCTACCATTCAAGGAAAATACTCTATGAGGTCGTGCAACATCTGTATGAATTAATTGCAACTTGGTAGAAGCTCTCTAGTTGAAGTAGAAAATGGCTTCCTCACTTGTTTGCCAAACTGACATCCTTTATAGTATATATCATGACAATCGAAACATGACAATCCACGAGCAAGATTGTTTTGTTGCAGGAGCTCAATACCTTTCTTATGAAAATGGTCTAACCTTTTATGCCATAATTCAGCATCACTCGTCTTTGCTTGAAAAAACAACCTATTCTTTACTTTGCAAATTTAAGGAGAAACTTTTGTCTTTCATCTCAACCTTAAAAACTTCCTGACCATTTGCATCACTAACCTTTTGTCTTTGAATGATACAAAATAATCCTTCTCAAGTAGTTGTCCAACACTAAGCAAATTTTGATCTATCTCTAGTACATAAAGTACATCAGTAATTAGTTTTGTACCTGAAATAATTTTGATAAACACTGTGCCTTTTCCTTTTACTACTATGTATTGACCATTCCCAACCTTCACCTTGGTACGAAAATTGTCATCTAGATCCTTAAATAAACTTGCATCAAAAGTCATGTGAATAATACAACCATTGTCAATCAACCAATTTTCTCTTGAATTAGTGTTGGAATAACATATTGCGACAAACAATTGTTCCTCTTCTCCTGATCAACAACATTAGCTTCATTGGTTTGTTGCTGCGTGCATACTTTCAAGATGTGCCCCATCTGATTGCACTTGTTGCACTTTCTGTCAGGTCTTCACCAACATTGCTTCTACATGACTTCTCCTTTTGCAGTATTGGTATTTAGGAAATGGACATTCCTTGCTAAAACCTTCAGTACAATTTTTGTTGTGATTCTTCTGAAAAATTTTCTTCTTTCAATCCTTGCCTTCTTTCTTGGATTGTGCAGCAGTAAGCAATGCACCTTCAACTACTTTTCCTTACCTAATGATCCTTCGCTGCTCTTGGACTTGTAAGGAACTCACCAACTTAGTAATTGACATGTTGGCTAGATCTTTATTTATTCAAGAGAAGAAATTTTTGCTTCATATCTTTCTAAGGTAGCCATAATTTTCTCCACAATTCTCTTGTTAGACACATCTTCACCAAGCATCTTAACCTTATTTACAATCTCTTCAAGTCTGTCAGCATATTCCCTGACAGTTTCTGCTTCATTCATTTGCTACACTTCAAATTCTATGCTCAAGTTCAGAATTTGAATGCGCTTGGTTTTGTCATCTCTATGATACTCCTTCTACAAATGATCTCATATCTCTTTGGCCGACTTCAAATTCATAAATTTGGTGAATATAGATTCGGGAAAAACTAAAATTAAAGATCTTCTACTTGAAGGTGTATTTGCATCTTCACTACCCATAGTTAATAGCTTGAGCCTATGAATTTCGGTATAGGAGTACTAGAATTCTCAGAGGTCATATTGGGTTGATGTTTAGGTGTTTAGGTATTTCCTCACTAACCTCTCAGGTCCCTCAAGAACATATATAGCTTTGATACCAATTTGTAGAAAATATTGTTTAGGAGATGAACAATTGATGTGAAGTACATCTTTATTGAATCCAAAGCACATCTTTATAAACATAGATTTAATTGCTCAATATATCTACTAAGCCACTATCCCACTAATTAAGCCACTAGATATTAACAACTCACTAACACACTAGATATTAACAACCCACTAACATAGTGTTTGACCTATTCTTAAGCTTAATAAACATAACAAACATTGACTACTTCTAATGTAATCAAAGTCATAAATTTAACATTCTTAATGAATGTATTTAACTTTACTAAAAGCTAACCAATTACTAAATAATTCTCTTAACTTAAATACCATATTGAGTTTGATATTTTATTTAATGTGAGAGTCTTGACATAGTCCATCTTGAAGAGGAAGGTAAAAGAATGGTAACATACTCAGCACAACTTCACCGCACAATAGCATGGGTGGGGGAGGCTTTGGCAGCCATTATTGGAAATGTAGAACTTTTACCCTTTTCTAGGCAAAGCATATTTATCCATACCATAGAAAGAGTGAGGTAGTGGAAGTGAGAATCAGCAGCAGTACATTACTTTTCAAGTCTTTTTAAAAAGTAACATGTCTCTATTTAACTTACACACTAACATTTAATTTAAAACTGCACAGTTAATGATACATAAACAAATGTAAAAGCAAGAATATATTACTATTATGTGAACTGGCAGAACCGCTACTTGAAGTGTTACATTTCCTCCTTAATTCTAAATGTAAAGCATAGGATTTTCAAACTGTTGCAATTGTAGCATGGTAAAGACGAGCTTCCAACTTTGCGTTGTCCTAACGAAAAGAATCTCCAACTCATATATGAAGAATTGCAGAATGAATCTGCTTGTGCATCTTTCCATTCACCTTCTGCAGCTTCTGATTAACCATTGAATCAGCTTGCAAAATACTACCTAGTTTTCCAGTGAAAAAGGAATTGGCAGAACCAAGTCCACTCATGTCTTTCGATGATTTTACGGCTGCTGCTAGTGAGTTCGGTATGTGATTTGTTATATATATACATATATTTTTTTAGTTTTTATATATTTAGATTTTGATACCTGTAAATTTTTTCTTCAGTACATGTCCCTGTAGTTTCATACCAGACCAATATCTTGATAAATTAAACTATGGCATCAGAGACAGGAAGCATTTGCTCTTGATGAATAAAAATTGTAGAGGTTAAAATCCGAATAAATAATAATAAAAAAAAAGATATAAGGTTCGATCTATATAGGGGTCTATTCTCAGATTAATGATAGACCAAAAATCAGGCACAAATAGATACGATGGGACCAAAACCAAAATTAATGAAAACTGGAATGACTACAATCTACTTTAAAGTTAAGAGAAAAATGACTATGTTAGATCAAATAAACGTAGACTAAATTTTAACGAGAAAAATATAATCCCCCCGTCAATTTTATTTTTTTTAATTTGATGTCTAATCTCCCTTTGTTGAAAAGCTCAACTCTTCTACTTGTATAAGCATACTTGATTCAGATGATAGCATTCGTAGTTTATACATTCACATTGAGAACACACTAAAACATGCTTATTAAGTGCTGTATTGCAATGAAATGCTGTAACCTTTTAGCCATTATATTTTTGGAGGAGTGCTGACAATAGACTCCTTCTAACACACTTGATCTTATTGTTTTAAATTTATCTACAACATCATGAGCAAAGTTCATTAAATAAGGAATGAAATGAACACTATTTTGTGATTTGTAATAAATTTCAACCAATGGTAGAAAGTTTATTAAAAAGAATATGTTAGAGAAAGTTTTGTTAGCATTTCTCATATTTTCATGCCTCCATAGGAACTCATATTGTTGCATTTGTTGTCCAAAGCTAGGGGATTTAATCACAGTTACTACGACCCATTGCACAGAGCAATACTAAAAGGAGATTGGGTATCTACAAAGGCTTTTCTTGACAACGATCCAAGTGCATTGACTGCGAAGATCACCATAATTGGCAGGACTGCACTGCATGCTGCAGCTGTAGGAGGGCAGTGGCAAATTGTTGAGAAGTTGGTGCAACATGTGCCTGCCCAAGTACTTGGAGAGCTGGACTTGATGGGTTGTACTTGCCTGCACTATGTTGCAATGGGTGAAAGCACAAGTGCTGCCAAGGCATTGGTGGCTAAAAATCCTTCACTTACACAACTTACTGACTCTAAAGGATTCACACCACTTATGTATAGTATTACCTCTGCTAGATGCAAAGAGATGGTGTGGTATTTTACTTTGAATACTACAGATGAGAGACCTGGCTGTCCATTCTCTGGTCCTTCTGCTGCTCAACTTGTTGCCTTGCTTACTGCTACAGGATTTCATGGTAAATAAAATGCTTTGCTGAAATAGTATGTACGTATGTGTTTTCAAGATTCCTGATCCATGAGACAGAATAATTTATATTTAAAATCTTATGCCAGTTTGGTTTGAAAATAGTAATCTCTAATTGGTTGGCAGTGTAAAATATTTTAAACTGACAATACACAAAAATTAAACTCTTGAGATAATATCTTTTTTATGTTTTCTATTTTCACAAATCATTACAAAAATGTCAGTTTTACTTTACTCTTAATTTTAAAATTTTGTTAAGGATACTGTAAAAAACTACGTTAAAAAAAGTTGTGTACAAAATGGTAAACACAAGAAAATTGTTTTTGCCCTTCCTTATACAAAACTTTGAAATCAGGAAACAAACGAAATAATGTGTCATTTTTATAATTATTTGATGAAACAAAAAAACGACAACTTCACATTTTCTTACACTAACCAGACCCTTACAGTTTTCTTGGATTTATTTATCTATGTTATCACTTGATCTGAAACTATTGTTGAATACACGAGTCAGCAATTCTTATCAAGGAAGAAAAGTAGGACGAGGCAACAATTATTTTAATGATTTGGTGTTACAGAAACTGGTATTAATTGGCGACATTAACAACTATTACTATTAGTGATGCATGAATGATGAATAATTCATTCCACTGAATAACTTATTAAATCAGAAGATACTTGTCCTACCTACAAACTACAACGTTTGTAAAATCAATGTGATAGTGCACATAGACCAAAAAGGAATGATGATCTCTTGTTAAAGAATTTCCAATGCATATAGAATTTACTTGGACTACTGAAGTGTAGTGCCATTCTTCTAATCTTTGATTTGATTATTTGTAGCTTCAGGCTTTCAGCACTACAGTTATATATATATAGTGCACTAAAATGCCAGAGTAATGTTCAAGGCTACCAAACTATTCAAGCATCCATAGACACACTCAGCTTCAAGATTCTATAGAATAATTATCAGTTTATGCTACTTTAATAACCAAGCATATAAAACACTTTACTATTCATATGTTTTTATCCTGATCTTTATAAAGAATAAACAAATATTTTGGCTCTCCCATGTGCAGATATCACTAGGTATCTTCTTGTTCGCTACCCGAACTTGGCCACTCTCTCAGACTCAAATGGAAGCATTATACTTAATGTGTTGTCAAAAATGCCCTCAGACTTCCAAAGTGGAAATAAGCTTGGATTTTGGAAAAGATGCATTTACTACTGTAAATACCTTCTTCTTCAGATATTGTTCTCATTTCTTATCATGCCTCATTGTAATGCACTTCTGCTTTACTGAAAATAAACTGTCCTCTACTTCAACTATTTTAGGTGTGCCAAACGAACTTGATTATTTACCACCAAGACATCTGAGAGGAAATTTGAAAGATTCTTATGAGAATTCAAGCCATCACCAATCTTACTTCGGAGATACAATATGGAATGGAATTCAGAATATTGGTATGTTATGCTTGTCCAGAAGAGCATTTCTAGATTTCCTTAAACTCTTGACTGCTGCTTTTCTTTTTATCTTTTAATTAAAAAAATACAAAACTTCATATGCAGTTCCTGGCATAAAGCTAGTCAGAGAGGCAAAGTTGAAACACGTGTCTGCTGTGAGATTGGTGGAACTTGTTTGCACACGGGTGTCAACCATGAATGATTCTGAATTCTGGCAGTCTTTTGTGAATGCAGACATTATTTCCAATGCCACATCATCTGGCATCGTTGATATTTTAAGGATTTGTTTCCAGTATTTTCCTGATTTGGTTTGGACTCACATGCCAAATGAAGGATTTGTAGTTCAAATTGCCATCAGGAATCGGCAAGAAAAGGTTTTTAGTCTTCTATGCAAGATGCCTATTATATGCAAGTTTTTAATCCTGGCATTAGATGAATCACAGAACACGTCATCACATCTAGCAGCAAGGTTTGCTTCTCCTCAACAGGCATCAATTTCCGGTGCAGCCTTTCAAATGCAAAAAGAGTTACAGTGGTTTAAGGTTTATTCAATCTCATAACGCCCTTACTAGTAATTTTGACCTTCAATTATATCAAGATATTGATACCATCGTGCAATGTCCACCAGGAAGTAGAGAAATGGGATCATCCTCTTCATAAAGAAATTAAAAACCAAGATGGTAAAACACCTTGGCAATTGTTCAGGGAAGAGCATAAGCCCTTGCTTGAAGAAGCAAAGACTTGGATGAAGGATACATCAAACTCTTGTATGTTGGTGGCAACTCTAATTGCTACAGTTGTCTTTGCTGCTTCTATAACTGTACCTGGAGGCAACAACCAGGACAAAGGATTTCCAATATACTTGTCAGATAACACATTCATGGTGTTTGTTGTGTCAGATACATTGGCTTTGTTTTCCTCCATGGCTTCTCTTTTGATGTTTTTATCAATTCTAACGGCACACTATGCAGAAGAAGATTTTCTCAGGAGATTACCTGAGAGAATAATATTGGGTCTGGCTTCTTTGTTCTTTTCTATAGTAACTACAATGATAGCATTTGGTGCAGCTCTGGATTTGTTACTAAGGGAGAGACTGAAGTGGGTGTCAATTCCAATTGCTCTTCTGGCATGTGTCCCGGTTGCTCTTTTTGCAAGGCTTCAACTTCCCTTGTTCATACAAATGATCATATCAACTTATGGTTCTCGTATATATCATCGTCAAAGTCTTTGGTAAGGCTTTTGTGTTGTTCCAGCATATGTAAAACAAAACAAAGCATGGAAAACAAATACCATATACTAGAGCCAGCAGGTGATGTCTTCTTTATCTTTTGCACTAATGCAGCTCGAGAAGAAAAAGTCTCATCAGCTTTCGAATTTGTTATTCTTGAGTATGATAGATAGAAATTGGTTTTGACAGTGAGCTATAACGAAAATAGAATTTGTAAACCGTTTCTGTAAACACTATCCAGTCTTCTAAAAAATTGTCATTAGTAATATCTCAAGAATCAATAAATTTGATTTTTTTTTTTTTATCATTAGTCGTTTCTAAAGATGAACGTGCTTACGTAGCTGTCTTGTATTTTTATTTTTATGTACTAATTTTTAGGTGATTTTTAAAAAGCTAATATAGTCACAGTGTAATATTTTAGGAACCAATTTAGAAATTTTCTCCAAAATATAGTTTTTACGTCAACTAATCAAGCAGAATGAAGTTTCCTTTTTGTCTCTTGATACTTATACTTACTTTCGAAGTATCAATGATTAATGAATAACATGAACTGATTGTACCAACTACTAAGTAAAAAGATATTCATTACAGTGTACACACTTAGTAACCGTCTAAGAATTTGGTTAATTATATATATAAACATGGATTAATAATGTTATACAAAATTACTGACTATCAAATGTATAATTATATGTTAAAATATAATTAATTTTATATCACAAATTATAATTAATTTTATTTTACTAATAACTAAGAATGTTATAAAATTATTTGCAATAGAACGTAGTCAATTACATTTAAAAATATAATTAACTTTCTATTACAGATGATTAATAGTATTATAAAATTATTAAAATAATAATAATTAATCATAGCAAGATGAACATTGGATGTAAATTTTATAATGTATAAATATCAGTACCGAACTACTAATGTAACTCGCAACAGATTTTATATAGTCTTACAAAAAGAACCCCTTATAGAAAGGTGAGTAGTTTCTGGAATTTAAAAAACCTGTGTTGACTACTCTGATATGACCTAAAGCACTTCGAGAGTTCATTCCACAATATTAGGTAACTAGATGAAATACTCTCGTAACTTACCTATGTTACCTGATCTGAGACTTGTAACATAATCCAAGCTAGGAATAAATAAATTAATCATTTTAAGGACTTATCGTACACAATTAAATAACGCCCTTAAATATATCTGCTCTAAGAAATAACGCCCTCGCCTTGATTATAAGCATAAAATGTTGCTCATTTTGGGGCATCAAGCATGGTTCCGAAGCTGCTTCTGCAGTACAATAACTAACCGATACGAGCCAATGCTTTGCAAGGTAGACATAGCAAAGCGAAGCAATTCACCCCATGTGCCAGCAATAGACATCACATTCAGGAAAAAACCAAGGCAAGAACTAAGAAAGTCAATGCACTAGAAAGTTGTAATGGTAGAGATAATCAATTTAAACAGGACTGACTCACTATAAGTAAACAATTAAAAGTTCTTGACTATGTTTACACCCACACCCCTCTCCGTCCCCGAGAAAGTAGACCTCCTGGCAAAACTGGTCATCTGATTGTGAGTTAACAGCTTCAAGAAATTCTGATAAAAAGAGTAGGAAGAGAGAAAACATCTTAAGCAGCACCCTTGCCCTTCTTCCTCTGAATCTTCTTCATGTAAAATTCCAGCTCTTTGCCCTCCAATATATATCTGCCAAAAATTCAGAAGACATTAAGCGTCAACAGCCAGAACCATTATTGTCCACTTGGCAATACTGTCAACTATAGTTTCTTTAGCTGGTGAACTTTACAAGTGAGCATCTGATGAACTCTTAATCTATATTTGAAGTCAGCATCACCAGACATGCTGCTTCAGATTAGATGATAAAACTGCTAATAAGGAACACTACTGATTTATATCCATGTCTTGCAATTCCTTTTTTACTAGAGTAAATCACAACCATTTGGAGATCTCAACACAACACAAGATGTCAAGAGCTACCTTGCAGGATGAGGGAACCATAGCTGCCAGAATTTTTTAACATTTGACAAACTAAACCCCTTATCTTTTGGCCCTATCATATTTTAACTAGCTTATCATATTTCTTGCAAATGGGATGATTGTTCTAACTGTGCACTTGATACATCTCTGATAGCTAATGGAGTAAAAAGTAACATACCCATCCGCACGGCCACATTGGCCAGGTCGGGATGAGATACAAGCCAAAAGGCGACCACCTCCAAATTGTTCTTCAATGTGTGGATCAAGGACCCGGTTCTGTTTTCGCTTTTCCAATTTTCTCAAAACATGGTTACTCTTCTTCACCTCCTCAATTGCAGCATCACCATCCTGTTAAAGCCAAAACACTGAATGATATAAAGAAACAATCTAGGGATTGTCATCAAGCAAGCAAGAATTACTGAATCTTTTTCTTTGAATAAAAGAAAATCACAGTTGATAAAAACAATAATCTTATTCTAATTTTAAAATATAAATTATTTCATATAATATTAGCAACCCAATAGCAGAACTCATTTTAGATAGTTTTCTGCATTGAAATTTTACAGCCCTTGAATAATTACAAACTAAAATTACAAAATGAGCTTGATTTACATGCCCGTCACTGTAAAACATTTTTACACAGACATCCAATAGGAATTTACCCTGTTGCCATATCATATTAAATGGAAAGAATGATGTAGTAAAATGATCAAGCCTCATAGGATGTCTGTGTAAAAAAACTTCTTCACTGACAGTGCATCTAATTCAAATTCTTATAAAATATAGAGATTTGGTGGAATGACAAAAAAGTACATCATAACCAAATAAAGTACACAACGCACATAAAAGATAAAACTAAGCAGTGAAACTGGAAGAGACAATCATATTGAAATTGAAGTGCTATAATCCACACAAGTAAGCAAAAGATGCAAGCTTCCAAGTTCCAACAACCAACATTAACAAAAAGTTTTTCCACAAAATCTCACAGCACACTAGTCCACTTGAAAAGCTTCTAAAAGTGAAACTATATGAATCAAACAAACATATATTATCACACAGTTCAATTCAACTTGTACCTCCCCCTCCTTCTTGGCAGAAGCTACACTCTTCTTCTTACGCCCAATGTCAACTCCATAATGCTGAAGATACCACTGCTTGAAGGGCGCTGCATCAACCTGAACAATAGCACTCTTGACCAATGTCTGAGTTCGAACCAGCTCATTGTTGGATGCATTATACACCACATCAAGAATCCTTGTTTTGCGAGTCACAGCCTCACTCCCCCAAGAGTAGTTCCCAGTATCAAGCCTCAAAGCACGCCACTTCACATTCCCACCTCGAACCCTAATCCTCCTAACCGTTTTGTTGCTTGATAGCTTTGTGTTTGCTGGCTGCCTCCCAAGCTCATACCTGTAAACAAACACCCCATTAAACACAAGATAATCTTTTGAAAAAAAAAATAGCAGCATAGTAAAAAAAACAGTAACTTCTTTGGTTAAAATTAGGGTTTCACTCTGATAAACCTTTAAATGCTGACTTCTTAATTCTAATTTTGATTAGATCCAAACAAATGATAAAGCACATAACATTGAATTATGTAAAAATGCCATTACTTAATGATAATTAGGTGGAAGAATTTACTTTCTCTTCTTTCTCCAAGCTTTCTTCTTGCCACCTGTGGCGCGCCTCTTGTGCATGGAGTCACGAGAGATACCTATGCAAATTCACATGAATAAGCATCGTCGTGTTATGATAGAGAGATAAAGAGAAGGAAATAGAAAGATGGAACGTACCCATTTTGGAAGTAGAGAACGGTGGTGGTGCTGCGAGCTCTGGCTAGTAACTTCACCCTTTCAGAGATGAGAAGGAGAAGAAGAGGAGGAGGTAGGGTTAAGAACCCATTGGGCTAGATTTGATCTACACCTACAAATCCAGGCCCACTTTGTAATTATTGTAAATGAAGCCTATTTTCAGTTGAAGTTTTCTGAGTTTGAGAATCGTCTCTTCTTCTTAGGTAATTACTTAATCTACACAGTTTTTAGTTGTACTTTATAATTTTAAATATTTTTAAATTATTTCTATTTATTCAAACTTAATAATATATAATTTTTTTAATATAAATTAAGAAATCTATAATAATATATATATATATATATATATATATATTATAAATTATTTAATTATAATTATATTTTAAAACTTACAGGTTAAATATTTTATATTTTTTTAATATAATTATTAATTAAACAATCTATAATATATATATTATTATGAATTATTTATTTTGTAATTTTATTAAAAAAAATTACAAATATATTAATATGTAATTCTAGATC
>JAMLFT010000476.1:0-41716 GCA_026544285.1 Pachyrhizus erosus
AAATATGTTTAAAATTTTTAGACTTTATTAATTATTATAATTAACTGATTTTTTTTTATAATATGACATGGGATTATCAAGTTATTATTATTTTATTATTTAAAATTATAAAAAAAAATACAAAAATTTAAAAAAATTAAAATTAAAAAACTATTTTTTATTAAAAAATTATATTTCAGACTTTAATTTTTTATAAATTATTTATTTATTGTACTGTACATCATAAACTAATCATTCTCATATTCACACTCATTTTTATACATATTTGAAAATAACTTTTTATAATTATTTATTTAAAAATAAAGAATAGAATATATATTTAAATTTTATTTAATAAAATAAAACTAAATATTAGAACAGTAAAAAAATTATTTATATTTACAAAAACTAGAATTAATGTCTCTATTTTATCTTGTTGAGGACATTTTTGTATTTATATTTAAATATAAAAAGTTAATATGATAGACAGTAAAATTATACATGTTAAAATAAAAGATGATATGATATAAAATTATTTTCAATTTAAATTTAGTAAGTAATGTGTTAGATTTATTTCAATAAATTTTTATTGAATAAATTTATATTTACAAATTTTATTTTAAAATAAATTCAAAATATTTATAATTATATCTGTAAATGAAAAATTATAAAACTTAAATATAAAAAGTAATACATTAAAAATTCAAAAAAATTAATCAGAGTGAATATGTAACACATAAATGTTTTATAATTAGTTAAAATAATTTCTTGTTAAATATATAGCTATTTTTAATTACTAAATATACTAATAATGATATATACTACATGACTTAATATTTTATAATATTAAAATGGTAAGCTCACTTAAAATTATATAAATATTTATATTAAAAACAATTAATATAAAATTTAGGTGTATAATAATTTTCACTATATATCACAAAATATATAATATTTTAATAATTGAAACAAATAAATAAATGTTTATTTTATATAAGTTTTTTTAAAATTAAAAGGTAAGGTTATTATGTACTACTACAATTACAAATATTATGTTGTATTATTTTTTTCTTAAAATATATGATTTTACTATAAATTAAATATTTTATTTTGAAATTTATTTTCATTCTCTTATATTGTAATTTACACACATTTTCTTGTATATAATTGAATAAAAATCTCAAAAATATTATCCAATTAATGCTAAAAAAAAGTAAACATAATTTCTTCACAATATATATTTGATGAATACGAACTACTTGTAATAATAATAAAAAATATGAAATTGAGTTCAATTTTAATAGATATGTAATAGATTGTTGATATAAAAGTTATAGAATAAAAAAATGTTGCTAATTCTACATTTGCATCAATCTCAGAATATGGCTAATAGAGTTTTTATTATAATAAATTTCATACTTAATTAAAATAATATGTGTAAAAAATAAAAGTACTAATATTTTTAATTGAAAACAAGTATTTAAAATACAATTATATTCCTATAAAAATGTAGCAACTTTTATTAATATTTTTGGTATATCTATTAGACATTTATTAAGTATTAAAAATTATATATAATGAATATAAATATATTATAATAAAGAAAATAGATTTTATTTTAATAATTGAAATAGAAGTAATGTAATATAATTCTAATACAATTTTAAGAAAGGTGTATATTAAGTATCTTTGTAAATAAACAAAAATAGTGGTTGTATTAGTTTTCAACAACAATATATCATATCAATAATATTTTTATTAGTGACTTACAAACAAAATAATATTTTAATATTATTAAACTTTATTTAAAAAATATTTTTATCTTTTAAAAATAATATATTGTATAATACTATAAAAGTTAATAAATATGTTTTATTATTGTAAATTACAAATTAAAATTATTTTTATTAATTAAATAACTTTTACATGTCATATAGTAATAAGAAAAGAAAAAATGAAAAATAATTTTTAAACAGTTAAAAGAAAGAGTGGGAAAAATGAGAGAGAAAAAAAAAACATATCATCACATTCTAATAATTGAAATTACATTAAGTTAACACTAATAACATAAAAAAATATTTTACTTAACAATAACAATAACCATTGCTTTTTGCAATAGTAAATTGATTTATTTACTAAAATTTATATTAGTTGTTAATTAAATTACAATATGAAAACTATTCAACAAGATAATATAATAACTTTCTAAAGTGTATCTTATACCAAAATTAATAAATATACATGTCTAATAATCAAATAATAAATATAAAAACTTAAATACTTTTTAAGAAAAAACTTTATTATATAAATAAACATACAATTGAATAAAAAACTAATTTTCTTTTATAAATAATAAAAGTGTCACATCAAAACTTCTTAATTTCTAGAAGTTATATATAAATATAAATTAGAACCTTTTTTTATTGAAGTGAGTTTAATAACGAAACATGACACATGATGTCATTGATGGAATAAAATAATTTTTATATTTTTTATATCTACTCATTATTTAGATTGTGTTTGTTTTGGAATAAAAGAGAGAGGTATAAAAATGAAAGACATAAAAAAGAGGTGAAAATTAAGATGTTGAATGATTTGGTTGAAAGAAAAATGGTGTGAAAAGTTTTTTTTTAAAAAAAATAGGTTTCATCTAATTTTATCTTCTTGCAAAATTGTGGTTAAAGAAGATAAAAGGAACAATAAAAAAGAAAGAGAAACTTCATTCAACTGTTGGACAAAAATAACCTTATGATTTTTTATTTTATTTTTTTTGAGTTTCAAATGCCTCTCTTCATTGAGTTTTGTTCCTCCTAGCATAATTGATTATCTCTTACATATAATCAATTATATGTGCTTGTTATTTAATAAACTAAGTGTTTTGTGGAAAAAAAAAAAGATAAAGACAAAAGTATGTATTTTATAAGGGTTAAAATGGAATTTTTATTAATAAAATAATTTTTGTTTTTCTTTTACCTATCAAATCATTTTAATTCAAATATTTTATCTTTATTTGATTTAAATATCAATTTGATCTATAAAAAATAGAGAATATTGTTTTGGTTTTTTATTTTTTCTTTGAAAATTATTTTTTAGTTTTTACTGTCAATTAATAACATTAAACAATGTCATAATAGAGACTTTAACATTTCAATCACATTGTCAAGAAGTTTGACAATAATTTTTACTTAGTAAATTGTATTTTTAAATTTTTATTTTTTAAAATAATTAATGATATTAAACTAGTTAATAAGATATTTAAAAATACAGTTCGACAAAAAATTTATAAGTAATTGTTTTGTTAGTTTAACGAGTTATTTAATTGTCAAAATTATTATTATGTCATTTTTTTAAAAGACAATATTGATTAAAACCAAAACATTATTTGATATTAAAAACGAAAACAAAAAATAATAGTAATCTTCAAAGGATTAAGATCATATTTTTTTAAGGACCAAAATAAAAAAAACATTAGTTATCAAAGGAAGTGAAGAGTGAAAAGAAAAATTCACAACTCCATTTCGACCAACTTGTGAAAGTTGAAGTTGAACAATATATATATATGCGTGTGCAGATTACAAACATTTTATAAACTCTTTAATTTTATTTTTTTTATATTACATTATTAATCATATCAATTATTTATTTTTTCTATCGTTTCGTTATATGAACAAAAAAAATTAATAATTAATTTTTTATTGCAAGTTATAATATATTCCCTTACATACACTCACAAAAGCATATATACACACAAAAACACATGAGAGAGGAAGAGCTTTCTAACTAACTATATTTTCATCATAAAATAAAAACACATTTAGTGAAAATAATTTTTTATATGAAAGTGAAGAATAAAACTTAACTATTAGATTATATTTAAAATGATTAAAATTAAAATATATCAAATCATGTGAATTATTTTTAAAAAGTCTAACTTTTTAAGTGATCACCTAACATTAAATTTTTACTATCCATATATAATGATACAGTCTAAATTTAATCATCTCATTCTCATATAAAAATAACCTTATAAATGGATGTGGAACAATTTTTAACCTTGGTATACCATGTCTTCATAATAAAATATTTAAATTTAATGAATAAGCACACTAAATAACTAAGGAAAGTATTGAACTTAGCCAATCACACATCTCGTTGCTGTTATATATTTCAGCTGTGATCAAATTGCAGCTGGGCTCTTCAATTGGATGCAGTGTGGCACTGTAACGGGGTAGGCACAAGAAATATATCAAAAAAATGTAATAAAATTCGGTGGATTTGCAAGTCTTACTGATAAGCATCATTCCTAGGGATCCAATAGAAATATTCCTTACTAGTTAAGCATTCTTCAATCGGTATAGAGCTGGATAATCTTCCTTTAATTTTATTAATTCACCAACAAAGTATAACAAGGTAACAATAAAAGTGTTACTGCTGGAAGTGTGATGAAATTACAATTCTCAATTGCTAAATGACCAGAGTGATGGTTTCGAGCAAGAACAAGGTTGCACATTTATTGAATCACAAATGCCTGACCAAAAAACTTTCATATTGTGGCTACCATTTTGTCATTGTTCATGTAAATTGATTCTATCTGTATGCTTGAGATGGCCTTAGGCTTATCAGAGAGGGAAAAAAAATTCACATCATCATGTACAGATAAAAACAATGGTATATGTTGCAATAATGGCATGTCCTTCACTTCGTGAAGATTAGGGAAAAATGAACCGAAAGAACTACAAAGGAGATAAGCAATCTACAACAAACTCAAAACAATTTACAATCGCAGAAGAGCATTACTCACAGAACTTTATGAAAAAGATATTGTGGATGGATCAAAATTCAAAACAAGTTTCTCTTAGGGCAATGACTAATGCTATAAGATCAATCCGTCCTTCATAATTTGCTCTAACCAAGATGCTATATCTGACATAGGTGGACGCTTACTTGGATTCTCTCTCACAGCAAGCTCTGCTATATCAGCAAGCTTAAGTAAAGGTTCAACATTTCTTGGAAGAGCCACGTACCTATCAATTATAGCAGCAGCCTTCCCTTGTTTGATCAAAGGTACTGCCCACTCAACCATGTTGGGTGGAGTATAATCCCTATCATAAGCCTTCCTTCCACTCAGAATCTCAAGCAACACAATCCCAAAATTGTAAACATCACTTTCTAGGTCCCCATTGAGATCTTTGTCACTCGATGCAAGAAGTCCAAAGTCTGAAATCCTTGCTCCCCACTCAGAATCCAAAAGAATGTTGGAACTTTTAAGATCTTTATGCACAATAGGAGGCACCAGTTCCCTGTGAAGGTACTCTAGCCCCTTGGCAGCCTGCATCGCTATCTTCAACCTGAGGCTCCAATTAAGCGGAGAAAGACCACCATGGAGATGATCATAAAGCGTCCCATGAGGCATATACTCGTAAACAAGCAACCTCTCTCCCATCTCCACGCAATACCCCAACAAGTTTACAACATTATAGTGGCGAATTTTGCAGAGAATTTCCAGCTCCGTTTCAAAATCACGGTTATTGGTGTGAATTATGGTAGCAGCATTTGCTCTTTTAACAGCAACCACTCTACCATCAGCTAATGCTGCTTTATACACAAACCCATAACTCCCCCTCCCAAGTTCATTAAACTCCTTAAAACCATTAGTAGCATCCTTCAGTTCAGAAAGCCTGAAAACCTGAGGCGCCCCGGGGCAAGAATTAACAGAAGGTGTAGAGTTAAGAGCA
Source organism: Pachyrhizus erosus (assembly GCA_026544285.1). NCBI lineage: Eukaryota > Viridiplantae > Streptophyta > Magnoliopsida > Fabales > Fabaceae > Pachyrhizus > Pachyrhizus erosus. The sequence continues at coordinate 5,715 of JAMLFT010000476.1, forward strand.
ACATTCACATGATCATCCTCCTGATCCGGCTTTCCCATGCAAGACTTGGATTGCTTCTTAGTCCTCTTTCTAACCATAAGAAGACACCCACAAAGCAAAATAACCAAAAACCCCAACACGGAAGAGCCAGCTACGATCATCCATCTAGGTAAATGATGCCAACGAACATGCAGCCCCGTTGACGAGTGGAGTCCACAAACCCCAAAACAAGAGCTGTTCTGACAAAGAGAACAAGCAGTGCAAACTCTATCCGCGCTCCTAGTACATTCACTAGACAAGAAGAACCCTTTAGAACAGTTTGAACCACAAGGCGAACAAATCCTCAAATCCTCTCTAACACACAAGCTTGCCAAAGCTAGCTCGTTAAGCACACTCACATTGAAAGCAAACTCACCAACCCCACACGAACTAGCCCCGCACAGTCCAGGACTCGAAAGTTCCAAAGGAGGATCAAAATCGGGTTTCGTAGCGTTGACCAACCAACAATCAAGAAGAAGATTATCTTCCCTGATCCCGCACGTGGTGATATCCGAGGAAGCAATAGCCATGAAACCATAACCTTTTGGAATAACCGAAGAATTCAAATCACCCCAACATTCAACTTCATGGTTATCCATTCTAACGCCGCAGAAATGGTTAGCCCCTGCGGATAGAGACACCAACCGAACTGAATCTAGTGGAGGATCCGAAAACGAACCCGGGCCGCCCCAGCATTTTAACTCGCCGGAAACGTTGAAAACGCCGCAAACGGAGCTCCGACCCGCCGCCAAAACCGCGAAACTATCGGAAACATTGGAAACTCTTAACGACGCAGAAGTGGGTCCCCAGCAGATAAGTCCACCGTCTCTAACCTCACCGCAGGTGAACCCCTCGCCGGAAACAACCTTTTTCACCTCCAGATTCAACACGGATTGGTCGAAGAACAAATCACTCTGTTTAGCAGTTAACGTTTTGTTGGCGGATTTAATGATTTCCCAGCAATCAACGGCGCCGGAAACGCGATCGGCGTAGTAGGATCCCCGGACGGCGCAGACGTGGCTCTTGCCAGCAGCGATGTGGGAGTAGGCGGTGTTCCGGTACGCCGGAGGTACGAGAACGAGATCTGCGCTCGGTTTCGTGACGGCGCTCCAGCAAAAGGCTTGCGAGGTGTTGGCTAAAATGCCGCAGAGAAAGCCTTCCCCGCCGGAGAGTGCTGACATGGCAGGAACAGCGTTTGCGAAGGAGGAAAGAGACGGTGACGTGGCGTTGTTCCCCCAGCAAATAACGTCCTGCTTCCCGCTGGCGTCGATGGCGCAGAAAACCTCGTCTTCTCCGAAGGACGCAGAGATTGGTCCCATTGCGCCGAACCCATGCGCAGCGCCACAGAGGAACAGGAACAAGAGAAGAAGAAAGAGGAGAAAGTGAGAAAGGATAGAGGGAATGGGAATTTGCATGGTTGGGTTGGGTTGGGTTGGGAACAGTGTCATTCATGGACAATGCGATGTGTGGTTGCTTGGGATCATGTTGATGATGAAAGTGTTTGTGTTTGCTCTTGGTGAAGTAAGAAACGCGTGAGTGAGAGAGTGATGAGTGATGACGATGAAACAACGTGGGTGTCGCCATTTTTACAGCTCCCATTCCGACCGTTACATTCTCAATGTCCCGAACTTGGTTTAGTTAATACTTACTACTTCAATCTCTTTTACTGCTATTTCTCCTGTTAGCTTTTCCTATAGATGTATCTTTCTTTTTTCTTTTTTTTTAATCCCGTATTAATGACCATGTTACAAATTACAACAACAAAAGACTATTTTCTTTATTATAAAAAATAAAATTAAGTTTATTCTTAAAAAATACGTTTGACTTTACGTGAAGAAACTGTAAATTTTCCGTTGACTTAAATTTTATTCCATTTTTGTTTCAATTGCATGTTGACTGTAACTGTTTCATTTCTAATTATAATTAGTTTGTAATATTAACATAATTTATAATTAAATTGGAAAAAAGATTCACCCTAGTATGCTAATAATAATTTTTTTTCCTCTTTGTTTTGACTTTTGTATTTGATGCACACTAGCTTGTGCCTTTAAGTGGCACTCACATTGATTTTTTTTTTAAAAAAATACAAATCATTAGAAACTTATATCTCATTGTATGGACATCTATTTAAAAGATTTGCATGTATCTTAATATATGGTTTTTCATATATATAAATTTGAATATCAAATTATTTATTATACAAATTATTAAAATAAATTATACCTCTCTAACAAAATATTTTTTAAACCGACAGTTCCACACTAAATAAGAATCACACTTATAGTTAAGCAATCAATTATGTACTAATAAAAAATTTTGTTCAATAAGTTTCTGTTCTAACTTCATCTTTATTTTACGCTCATATTTCACAAAGACATACTATTTGGGTATCAAATATAAGAGAAAAAAACTATTTTATTCTCAATTAAAAAAGTTAGTTACTAACATTTAATTATAATAATTTTATTTAAAAAATAAACATTTTTCTTAGGCTACTCTTTTTTAAAAATTAAAATAAAAAATAAAAGATCAAAAGTTATTAAAAATAAATATCAATTAAACAAAAAGATATTTTGGAGATAATCTTATTAAATAAACTAAAATTAGTTGAAATTTATTTATATTTTTTTATTAATACATGGGATATTATTTTATATATATTTAAGCGTATGATAATAAGCTTGAATCTCACAATGAATATAAGAATGTTGTTGATAATAATTTGTAAATATTTGTTTAGCCTTGAAAGCGGTTTTAACAGGCCCCAACACTAAACTCAACCAAACGTTTGATGTAGTACTAAAAAGAAAGAGAGATGAATTAAGATATTTAAGAAAACAATAATGTTCTAATTATGAGGAATCTTGTAGGTGGCTTTGCTTTAGAGTGTTGGGAAAGTACCGTGTATTTAAACATTGGCCTCCCTGAAAAGGTGAATGAAGAAACATTGTTTATTTGTTTGTGTGTGAATGAAGTGGGTCGAGAATCTAAAAGAGATTTTATCTGTATGCAGAAGATGGGCCCAATGAACAGAAAGAAAAAGGAGAAGAAAGTGGCATGGCTGAGTGTGAATGTCCACTATGGCATGAACAAGACAGCCAACTTCCATAGATTAGTGATCCAAGAGGATGCCCTCTGTAAACTTTCCATAAGAACAAATGCTGTGACTTCTTACGTAACTCAATTAATTATCTATCTCCCACTTTTCACCTAATTATGCACTTCAATGAGTTTAGGGCAATCAATGTATAAGATATTACCAACACTCCATCAACTCGTGTCAAGTACTACTTTTTTCAGTTTTCATTTATATACTCAAAGTGGGGTGATTTTTTAGTTGCACTTCTATCAATTTGGATTCTCTTTCTTTTAGGCTCAAGAGGAATGCTGCCAGAGATTTTACTTTTAAGTTTTAATTATTCGTAAAATTTATAACTGTTCCAACAAATTAATAACATGGGAAAGCAAAATAAATTGCTCGTTATAATAACAACAAATAAATAAATAAATAAATAAAAGGATCGATTATAATATCAAAATTTTGAGAAGGGAGATTCTTAATGCTTACCACTCATTTTCGAACTTGCGTGTAAAGTTAAACCAGTGGCATCGTGCAGGCTCACTTCATTTGTTTTCAGCGAATTGTGATCAGATGGAAAGCACCATGCATGACTTACCCCGGGCTTTTCAATTTGGCTTCTTCCTGCGTTTCTTTTTTGCTTTCTCTTGTGAATTTGTTAAGTGTTTTGTCTTGTACGAAATTAGATGGACAAATCATTGTTTATAGAATTTGTCTTATAAAAGAATCCATGTTTTACTTTACGCCAGAGTGAAACTTTTTATACCGAAAGATCAAATACAAAACAAACATGTCAAAACAAGGTAATGCTTTATAATATTGTACATCTATAAATGTATTTAACTATCATCATATCTGTATATCTATCTTTAAATTTATGTAATATTCATCTATTTTCTAAAAAATAAAATATAATTATATAAACATCACTTTACATACAAACAAAATATATAGCTATATATAAAAACATGTAGATTCAGGTCACATAAAATGTCATAATAAAATATTTTACAAGACTTCGTTCATAATACAATAATTCTTTATTGTTTCATCTTTTCAAATAATATTAACTAAGGAGATTAATCTCATGATTTCTAATTATATAAATATTTTATTCTTAATAAAAAAATTGTTATTTTTAAAATGATTTTTGATAGAATTTTTAATAATTTTTTTATTTATAAAATTCAAACTTAAAATTTTATTTAAAAGATTTGAACTTGATTTCACTCGAACAAATATAATCGTTGATATAGAATTTTCATAAAAAAAAAAAAAGACATTTAAAAAATGATAAAATCCACCATTTTGTATTATGCTTTCCTTGCATTCATAAAGATCTAGAGCAAGAGATTTCTTGATGAGACGTAGGTGCTGGTGCAGCTGTTAGAATGACCTAGAACTTCTAAACCGCTGATTGGATCACATGGATGTCCAATCTGAGCTGTCTGGCCTCCTTTGATGGTTCCTTGAACAATAAAATATATATATATATATATATATATATATATAAATAATAATAATAATGACATAAGGTCAAATAGACATGTTTTAACTTGAAACTTGAATGGTCCCTTGGTGCCTGTAGGGTACAGCCACCATCCCAATTGGGGTGTTGGTCTGCTACCACTGCTATTGCATGTGCACTATATACAAATTCACTTTTATGATCCATCTCGGTCAAACCCAAATAAGAAGGGTCCCTGTTCCTTATGTGCCTAGAAACGAGTCCAATTGGTTCCAATGGTACATATTTTTTGTGGACCCCGTACGAAGATCTTCAACACCAGCCAGCCAGGACGATTAGCAATAATCTAGTGTACGAACCTCATTTGCTATCATTAAGATTGATTTTATGATTTTAAATCAAGCGATCATCATGCGTTGTAAAATTGTTTTATATTTTGATTTGACGTCCAACTTGATATTCTTTTGTTCTGTACTCAAATTATCATGTTTATGATTTTTTATTTTTTTGTGTGTTGTAGACGAAAGTTTGAGGTTTTGTTTGTAGCTAGAGTCCACATAATGTTTACAAAATGTGATAGAGATGGTGATGGGATAAGGATATATGGGACTCATCCCGTTGCTTTTTTTTTCTTGTCTCTAGCTTATAGCCATGGCGAAATGAGATCACCATGCATGCACTGCCACCGACCTGCATCTGATTCATGTCATGCTATGAGTCATTTCTCAACTACCCTAATGAATATATAATCATGGTATAATCTACTTCAAGTAGGGAAAGGAGTGGACGGAGGTTGAGTTGGTGAGGAGAAACGAGGGCCCATTTTTTTAAAACATTAAAAAATAAATTAGGCGAATTGGGATTTAAAAACTCATCAAAATAAATCTCAGAGTTCAAATAACACTTATATTTACAAGTATGATGCTTACTAATTTGATCAACTTTTGTTATTTGTTAATTCATGGGAAATGATGTAGAATTGGAAAGTTAGAAAGTCAGCTAGCACATGTGTTGTCTACGGGGTAAGACGCCAAATTGAAGTTACCTTAGATTTCCCTCTCAATTTTTCTCTTTCGCATTATCTGTCCTTCTATTGTTTTTTAAGACTATGGTCTACAGTGTGGTGGTAGTAAGTAAGCATGTGTTGGGGACATGTAGGGTAGGAGTGAACTGCAAAAGAGTGTCTTTCAGAGAGAAAACCACATTTCCTACATTAAAACTGTAAGGAAAATTCCCTTGTGATTGCTTCAATATCATCACTGCTGACATGAATTCTGTGGGTCGTGGTACTCATAAGACTTTTAGAATTTAATTTATTTTCCTTCTCATTTGCATACATGCATTTTCACTACTCAATTGCTTATTTGTTCAAAGTGGTTGTCTTTATTTAGATTTGTCCTCTTTGAGATAGACTATCTTTTCCTTAATAATAAACAAATGGAGACCTTGGTATTATTTAGAAATTTTTCTAGTTGTTTGATTTGTAGGTGAGAAGAAGATTTATTGAGAGTATTTTTCAAGTACACGCATATACAGATAAGTGGAAATTGAAACAAATAGTAAGGATACTGTTCAAAACATCAAAGGGAATAAAAGGCAAAGGGCATTAAGGGGACTTATCGATTGTCCAAAACTAGTGATCTACCTAGCAAAGAATCAACATGTTGTTTGAAGAACTTTTCAAAGGAAAGAAACAACTTTACATGTCCCAGTTGTGATGAAATTGCTAAGTGTTGATTTATTCGAAGATATACTTTGAATACAAAAGCCACTATCTATACAAGACGCTAAAAAATAGGACATGTTATGTTAAGATAGATAACTATTTTTTTTTTTCTGAAACATTTATACTAAATTTTTGTAGCAACACACACATGGTTACTAATTCTAAGAGAAATGTGTGTGTCTTCATTCACATTTTATTTTAATATTTTATGTTCTTGTCATTTTTCTTTTATTTCAATCTATTACTTTTATTTATGTTTTTCTATATCTTCTTTTCTCTTGATTTTTTCTCTAAACTTAATATATTTTCCATTTTCTGGATATCTATTTTCTTAATTTCTTTTCCCAACTTAATCTCTTTTATTCAAAATAAGCCCAAAGTTCTCAACAAAATTCTAAAAAATATATTTTAACATTTAAAACATATTTTTGAATCCATAACATAATTTTATAAACTTCTAAAACTGTTTACTAATTATTTCTATTTATCGTCCTTTCTCAGATTATTCATTTATTGTAATTAATTCCCTTTAACTCTAAAGTCTGTAAAATCTTTTTTTTTTTATACTCCAGATACTTTTATAAATTTTTCTAAGCTTAATAAACTTTCAGCCTATTTCTGCTATTTATTTTTTCCCCCACTTTTGTATCAAGCAGTAATTTATATTATATTTTATTTATAAATGAAAGTGCTAAAATATAAAATTCAGATATCATTTGTCATTATGACTTAATTTAAATCTTCCAGAGTTCTCAAATGTTTATTTAAATTTTAAATCACACACAAAGATGAAACAACAACAATAATAAAATAATATAACGATATAACATCTAAAACATAAACTAGACAGGGTGTTTCAAATATCTATAGCATTAATTAAGAATATATTTCTTTTTCTCCTTTTATTTAGACTCTAGAGAATTCTTCTATTTTTGTTTATTTAGAGAACGCAAGATTTTATATACTCAAAGAACAATTAAATAAAATCTTGAATTTGCTATATTGAAAGCTTTAATTCCTTTTAGGGTTTCTTCGGGTGAACCATTTACTTGGATCTTATCAAGAGCTTTTCACACTTTGTGACAATTCTACACAAGGTTTGTCACCTTCTTAAGTGTGGTGTAGTTTTTGATCATTTTTAATCTTTTCCACCATTTGTCTTTCTTTTCTTTTACTTGTTCTCGTACAAATTCAAAATTCCAACTCAAGAAACTTCTGAATTTGCTTTTAATTCATTCTTGAATCGTATCAAAATTCCATTGAGGTGCTGCGCCTCTAAGCCTTCATGCTAACTATCACCTCTGCTACACACACCTACATTGAAAGGTAAGAGATATTCGGATGGAGTAGCAATTGTTGAACACAATTTGAACTACTCACGGAGAGAAATGGATGGGGAAGAGAAATAAAAAAATGGCCTGCAATTTAAATAGGAAAACAACAAAGAAGAATTGGGACGATTTTTATTTTTAATTTAATTAAGATAATATGATCTGATGAAGTAAAATAAAATAAAAAATTAATTATTAGTATAAAATAATTTTATACTACATAACGATTACATAAATAGTCACCAAAATATATTTGAAACAACGATGACTCATGACTACATTTTTATTCCTTTAGAATTTGAGTGTATGAAATTATAACCAATGTATGATCAGCTTGTGCTCTTTCTCTTGTTATTTCCTATTACTTCCATGATTAACTAATCTAAATTGCATGTAGGATTAGACTGTGAGAGTAAACTTTTAATGAGTTTAATTTCTTCTCGTATTGGGATCTTTCTTCTATCATTCCATGCCTGTTTAGCTCAACGAAAATTGTGAAAGTTTAGACACTTTCCCTCAAAAAGTTTTTTAAGCTCCACTAATCATTATTACTTACATTCATATGAAGAAAAATAGTAATGCAATAGTAGCATCACATCACCGATTTGAATGTAGGGTCTGAGAAATGAAACAGAAGGCAAATGGTGATTTGCTATCCCCATGTGGCATACAAAAACTGTTCAGACTTATTAAGCCCTCATGGTTAGATTAAAGTTGAAAATGTTATACAAATATTTTAATACAAATTCAGCAGATAAACATAAAAATAAAAATCTAAATTCTTTAACAGAATTACTTTTATCTAAAAAGTATTTTTTTTTTCACCTATTAAAATACAAATCAACACGTTCTCTTAGCTGTTTTCTGCCACACCTTAGTTGCCAAGGCAATAGCTAGCATGTATGTGATGGTGTCTTGGTGATTTTTTACTTTCCTCTTTTCGGCCATGGTTGATGGGTGGAGGATTTTGGAGAACGGAAAAACATATTTGTTGGGAAAATCTTTAGTGCGCTATAAAAAAGTATTACATATGTCACGAATGTACTTCAACATTGAAATGAGGAGCAAAACCTTGAGGGAAAATTTTCAACATTTAATGTAGTCTTAAATAATTTTTTGGAACATCGAATTATTGTTAATTTATTTTACTTTATATATATGCAATTATTATGAACATCGAATTCTATTCATATTTTTTTTTTCTTTTTTTTTTCTTTTTTCTATAAGGAATGGTACCAATGTGGGCCTTTATCAATGAAGGGGACTAGCTTACCCCGAGATTTGTTGATAAAAAAAATATTAAATATATTTTTAGTCTTTATAAAATGAATATATTTTGGTTTTGATTTTTATATTTTTTTAATTTTTTATCGTTTTAAATTTTAATATTATTAATTTTAGCTTCTATAAAATAAGTATATTATAAATTTAATTCTTATAAAATAGTTTTTTATATTAATTCCTTCAAAATCTAAAATTATTATCTGTGATTCCTAAAATTTATTTTAAAATAGATAAATAACTTATTTTATGGATTTATAAATTTGTATGAAGTCATCACATATTGAGATTGTATCATAGACATTAACTAGTGTTTTTTAAGATGGTCATTTACTATTTCATTAAATATATAAATAGTTAACAAGAGTTATATAATAATGGAATCTAAATAATAAAATACTAACTTTTTAAGAGATAAAATAAAAAATATAAAAATTAAAATCGAAACTCATTAATTTTACAAAGAAAAACATTTTTAAGCTTAAAAAGAATAACCACTGATATTATTATTTTATTTATTTGATTCTATTTCCATTTTATTATTTTCGTTTTGAAATTAGCCCAACAAGTCCAATATCAGTCATTGTTTTTCCAGAGATACTATTTATACCGTCGATTTTGTTCTTTGCATCACCCACCTTTTTATTTTTTTTTATAACAAAAATACACTTCATCAAAACTAGTTTGTGTTATGAATAGTTACGTCAAATTGAGGAATAGATATGTGTGGACGTGTTAAAGTTCAATTTTCATTTTACCTCAGAAACGACAAGCTCAATCACACCACTAACTATCCTCTTGGGTTCATTTATAACTCATTTTCATTTTCTTTCTTTATTTTTTATCACACGACATATTATATTTATCATTTTTTAAAATTTTTTTCTTATTATCTCTCTCCTCCATCCACCCTAGTCAATCTGAAAATGAGGTAAAGGTTTAACATTACTCATATGAGACTTTGTTGGAGCTGCCTTCTGTTCCAATAAAATTATTTGTCAGAAACATAGATTACATGTCATAGCAATTCCAAATCTACGACCCTCAAAATTGCCTTCATAGGTAATTCATAAAAGTCGGAAATTCATTTATTTTTCCACTCAATGTGAGCGTAATGTTTCCTTTTTCCACTGCAACTTAATATCATGCCCAATTGTGTAACATGATGGGCGATCGATCGGTCGCTTTTATTAACTTTTTGTTTTTTATTTAAATGGATATGTTTTGAAACTTTTTACTAACATGAATGTTTTATCTAATTTAAAATTTTTATTAAATATAATATCACATAACATAACACATAAAACTGTTATTTTTAATAATAGTGTTAAACTGAAAAATCATAGTCTTTACAAATGTTTTATGAGCACAGTCAAATTTTATTAAAAAAATTAACTGTGTTTGGGTAGTTTTCAAGATAGTAAAAAATAAATTAAAATCACAAAAATTAACCTTAACAACAAAATTATGATTTTAATTTATAAATTATAAAATTAAAGTAGGAAATAAAATAATATTTCTTTTATTATTATTAATAAGTTGTGACTATTTATATAGATAGATAGTACAACAAAATTCAATGAACTTACAACTAAATGCAGTACAATAAAGTCAACTATATTAACTAACATAATTGTCCAAGTTATCCTTAAACCACTTAATCGATTGATCTTAACTTTCCCTTCCTTAAACTGATACATACATGATCAGTTTAAAGTGGACAGATCACATATATTCAGTTGTTGCCTGAATCAAACAAATGCTTCTGCTTTAATTGGTTTGGTGAACAAATATGCTAGTTGACATTTGTTCATCAAAAGACTATATTCAAAACTCCACCCTTTGATAATTCTCTTAAGAAATGGAATCCAACATCTATATGATTGTTTCTACCATGCAAAATCACATTTATAAACAACTTAATAGTAGAACAATTATCACAAAACAAAGTAATGCAACCTTCATTCCAATATATCAGCTCCTTTAGAATCTTCTTAATCCATATACCTTAGCTAGCGATAGCTGCAGTTGCTACAAACTCTGCCTCTATACTAGAGAGAATTACAATTGGCTACTTTTTGGATGCCCAAGAAACAATTCCCCCATCCAATACAAAAGCATATCCAGAAGTGTTTTTCCTATCATCCAAGTCTCCAACATAGTTGTTGTTTGTATAGGCTGACAATACTGCTTCCCCTCCCTTTTTGTATAGAATTCCAACTTCCTTTGTGCCTATGATGTATCTTAAGACTCTTTTAGCTGCCATAAGGTGTTCCTGGGTAGGGCAACTCATATATCTACTACATAGATTGACATAATACATCAAATCTGGCCTGGTTGTTGTGATATATATCAAACTCCCTACAAGCTACTTGTATAAGGACTCATCAACTTTTTCTCCACCCTCATCCTTGGACAATCTATTTCTAGGAATCATAGGTGTTTGAACTAGATTTGCATCTATCATGCCAAACCTTTCAAGCACTTCAAATACATATTTCCTTTGACTGATGTGGATTCCTTGTGTCAATTAGCTAACTTCAATTCCTATAAAGTATTTCATTTGCCCCAAGTCTTTCATATCAAATTCATTCTTCATGGATCCTCTGAATTTGTTCATCATCTGTTCATCATTTCCTATATATATCAAATCATCAACATACAAACTAATGATCAAGGTCTTCCCATCTAGTTTTGTTTTTATGAAGAGAGTGTCCTCATTTTTGCTACATGAGAATCCCTTTTGCTTGAAGTAGGATTCAATCCTGCTAAACCAAGCTCTAGGAACTTGTTTTAGGCCATTAGAGCTTTGAGTAGCTTATATACTAACTATTCTTCCTCATTTTTAATGTAACCATGTGGTTGTTCAACATATATATCTTTAGTGAGCTTACCATGTAGGAAAGCTGATTTGACATCCAACTGGTACAAGATCCAACCTTTATGTATAGTTATTAGTCTAACTGTATCCATGCGACTTACTGGAGCAAACACTTCTTTGTAGTCTATCCCAAGTCTTTGAGCATATCTTTTTATCACTAGCCTGGCTTTATGCCTCTCAATCTAGCCCATCTCATTGAGTTTAGTTTTGTACAATCACTTAACACCAACTTTCTTTGAGCATGAAGGAAGTTCAGTTATTATCTAAGTGTTGTTTCTTCTTATGGCAACCATTTCATTGTCCATGGCATTCCTCCATTTCTCATGTTTCAATACCTCCTCAAAATAAATAGGATTAGTTTATCTAGCTTGATCAAATTGACTACCTCTTCTTCATTATAAAGAAACCCTCCACTAACATAGTCACTTAGCCATCTAAGAGGGTTTTTTCTTTTGTCAGTTCTACTTCTATCAATTACTTCTTATTAAGTGTCTAGTTCTTCAACAATCCTGGATTCTGTTTCTTCATTCATACCAGTTGATTCAGATGAGTCAGTTGGCTTGAATTCAATTTCTTCATCAATCTTAGGACTGTTAGAATCATTCTTTTCATTCAGGTTGCTTGAATTCCAGACCCACATGCCTTCCTCATCAAACTTCACATCTTTACTGACTATAATCTTCTTGGCAACAGGGTCGTACAACTTGTATCCTCTTAATTCTTCACTGATTCCCAGAAAAATGCATTTCCTGCTTCTATTGTCTAATTTGATCCTTGTTTGTCCAAGCACGTGAACATAAGTAATACAGCCAAACACCTTAAAATGAGCCAAACTTTGAACATTGTTACTCCAAAGCTATTCAGGAATTTCATGTTCCAAAGTTGAGTTAGGAGCTCTATTTAAAACATGAACTATCCAATTTGTAGCCTCAGGCCAAAATTCCTTAGGAACTTGCTTAACACTTAACATAAACCTTACAAGATTCATTATGGTCTTGTTTTTCCTTTCAACCACTCCATTTTGCTGAGGGATGTAGGCAGTAGTCAGTTGTCTTTTAATTCCTTGTTCTTGACAAAATAAGGTAAATTCATTAGAAGTAAATTCTCCCCCTCTATTAATTCTAAGGCGCTTTATTCTAGTCTCACATTCAATTTCCACACTAGACATGAACTTCTTAAATGCTTGAAGTGCATCAGACTTATCATTCAAAAAATACAACCATGCCTTCCTAGTAAAATCATCAATTAAACACAGATAATACCTCTTGTGACTGTTTGACATTGGGGAGATAGGTCCACATATATTTGTATGGATCAATTCTAACTTCTAGGAAGCCCTCCATTGACTGGCCTTTGTTTGGAACATGTTCTCTGGTATGTTTTCTAGCTAAGCAATCTTGGCACAATTTCAGCTTAAAGGGTGAAGCTGGCAACCTTTTTATCAAACCTTTGTATTGCATTTTCCTCATTCCTTTTTTCACTGAGGTGACCAAGCCTGCAGTGCCATAAATAGGTAGGGTCTGCAACCATAGTATGATGAAATTCCTCCATAGCTTGTGATTTTTGAGCCTTGATTACAAACATTTTGTTTGTAGTCATACTGGTCTCAATGACTTTTCCTTTGATAGGGTGAGTAACAATGCAATTTCCTGAATTGAAGGTTACTAAAAGACCTTTTTCTTGTAGTTGGCCAATGCTAAGTAGATTATTCTTCAATTTAGGTACCAAGAAAACATTTTCCACCAAATGCACTCTTCCATTGAACACCAATTTTACTGATCCTTGACCAGTAACTTGCATTTTGCAATTATTTCCCAACTTCATAGTTTCTTTAAAATCATTATCAATCTCATATAACCAAATGAATCACCACACATATGATTGGAGCAGTCCGAGTCTAGGAACCAAGAAAGGTCTTTATCCTTGCTATTGTTTTCCTTATCATGTTTAGCCATAAGAACAAGAAGTTCTTCATCTGTCTTCTCTACATAATTTGCTTCTTTTTCCTACTCAGGGCATTCATTCCTATAATGACCTAATTTCTTGCATTTGAAGCACTTGATTGAAGCTTTATTGAATCTTCCTCTCCATCTGCCTCTTCCTCTAAGGCTTCCTCTTCCTCTCCCAGAATTTTGTATTTTATTTTCAAAGGCAATCTCCAATGCCTGTTGTTCCTCTCTTGGACCTTTCAAGAAATTTTGTTCATGTATCACCAGTGAGCTTTGAAGCTTATCAATGGACATGGTTTCTGTATCTTTTGATTCTTCTATGGAACAAACAATGTATTTATATTTTTCAAGAAGAGATCTCAAGATATTTTCTACAATGACAACATCATCTATAGGATCTCCACAAATTCGGATCTTATTAGCTACATACATCACCTTTTCAAAGTAGCTAATTACAAATCCTCCTGTCTGCATTTCCAAAACTTCAAAGTCCCTTCTCAAAGCTTGTAGCATTGATCTTTTCATTCTCAAATTTCCTTGATGTTCCTTTTTCATTGAATCCCAAATATTCTTCTATGTGTCTTTGATCAAAATTGTCTCCATGATTAGTCTTTCAATAGCTTGGAACAGATAATTCTTGACTTTCAGATCGTTCAACTTCAGATCTTCAATATCTTTGAATCGATCAGACTTGGAATCACTCTCTTTTTCCTCTGGTTTGATTATCCCAACTTCAATTAATGACCAAAGCTCCTTTGATCTCAGAAAATTCTCCATAAGCATACTCCAATGATCGTAGTGTCCATCAAATCAAGGAATTGCAACCTGCACATAGGCCCTTTCATGATCTATAGTCATTCTACTGTTGCTCAAATTGAATGATCAAAGAAATAGAGATGCATAAAGCTTTTTTGCGGATTTTGGTTTCTGCGGATTTGAAAATCTTGGATTGGAGGTGCACTGTCACACAAATGTAGCGATTACAAATATGACTTGAAAGCTTTGAAGTTGAGACTTCAAATGACTCCTTACTCCTAGTGTTGTTGCTCGAAGGACAACCCTCTCTTTAGTTTCAATTGCACTTCTTGAAAGAAATCTTGCAACTGAATTTTCTTAAAGGTGTTCTTGAAAGAACTTTTCTAATTTTAGGACGCTTGATCTTATTTAGCTCTTGATACCAAATGTAAGATCAAAGTAGGAAAGGAAATAATACTTCTCTGATTATTATTAACAAGTTGTGCCTATTTATATAGATAGATAGTACAACAAAATTTAAGGAACTTGCAACTAACATACAGTACAATAAAGCCAACTATATTAACTAACATAACTACTTAACTTGCCCTTGAACCACTTAACCACTTGATCTCAACATAAATTAAATTTTTTTTAGTGTCATGTTAAGATCGACATAACATGCTAAAGTTATAATTATATATTGTGAGAATAATATACTTTAAGTTGTAATTAGGAAGTATTTTCTTTTTGTTTACTTTTTTAATAATATGTGTATGTAGAATTTGATTGATTAATAGATAAACTATTTCAGTGTTTCAATATCATCCTCAATTGTTTATTTAGTTTGTAACCGTATTTTTTATTTGTTTTGAGATACTAATCTTTTCGTAGTTTGTATCATTAATTAGCATATTTGATTATGACAACTCTCTTTAATATTATAATATATTAGTAATAATAATGAATTAAGAAATGAGAGACTAAAGTGGGTAAAAAATATAATCGGTCGTATGTTAAATTCATTTTTTTATTATCTATTATCAAATTGATGTGAGATTGGTTTGTGGAGATTTCATTAATGAGATTAAGATGAAGAAAATGAAAATAAGAACATTATGATGTAACTCCTTTCACAAATGAATGAGATTTTAAATAAATTTTTTAAAAAAAAATTATTTTAAATGAGATAATTATATATTAAGTCTTTTTTTTAATATAGTAGCTTTTTTTATTAATATATAAAGTCTTTTTGTTTTATAAAAATTACTGACAAACATTTTTTTATTAACAGATTTAAAATTTTAACTTTAATTACTTTATTTGTAAATCAGTTTGCTTTCACATTTCAAGTGATGCAACAACGACAACAAAACCACAATTGATTTTTACAATTTCAATTGACAGTTATTATATATACCTCCTATAATTATTAAATATTTTTATTTTTTTATTTTATATTATTAAATTTACTTAAAAATCTCCAACATTTACCTCCTCTCTCCGTTTCCCCTCACACCACTCTTAAATCTTACTCTAAATCCACGCATAGTCAGTCTGTAAGCTCGTACTCCCCATCCTTCAAATGCCCCACTGAGTTCTTCAAGATATAGGAGTAAGACATCTTATGGTATTAGGTCAACCCCCAAATTCTATCTCTTTAACAAAGTACCAAATATTAACTTGACTTATATTTTTAAAACTATCAATTACCATATAACATATGTACAATGCCAATAGGAGCATGTATGGGAGGCTCAGATGATGCAAAAAGTAATGGCCGCACAAGTGTGCCAATGTTATTTGGAATTGGGGGCTTATAGGGCACCTGTGTTGTATCTTTGATTGGTGGGATACTTCTTGATTGGCGATGATTTCCACCTGGTGGGTTAATTCCTATTCACGTTGTATAATTACATAGGAGGGAAAGGGAGTGGAATATTTGGTCAAATTCTTTGTTAACTTTTATCAGTTTTCGAAAGGGGATGAAATATGAGAGTGGTGTGAGAGGAAAAGGAAAAGAAAGGTAAGGAATGTGAATAGTTAAATAAATTTAATAATAATAATAAAATAAGAAAAAGAGATATTGAATAGCTATGAGAGGTAAATTTAACCATTCGTCTTTCAGTTTTGACTGTGCAGGTAACTAAACCCCAATTCGTTTACACGGTTTCAGCTGTTTTGACTCCTATAAATTGACGCAGGCTTTTTGGATGAGAAGCAGAATTTTGTTTTAGCGGTTTCAGATACACAAATCATTAACCTTGCTGATAGTAAATCAAACTTTTTATGAGGAGCCATGTACATCGATTTTTTTATTTTTAAATTAAAAAATTAAAGAAAAAAATAAGGGGGCACTGATTCCGCAAGGAACAATTGCGGTTGGACCTTTCCTGTGGTAAAAACGACCCGTGCCAGTAAAAAAATTTAAAATAGACCGTTTTAATAAAAAGTTTATAAAAGTGACCCTAAATAGGTCAATTATCTATCCACGTACAGTTGTTAAACGGCAACACAATACGTCTTTTAATTCTTAACTGTTTATGTTTATTTTAACAAATTTGAAGTCATTTCTGACTCTGAGTACAGTGCAGCAAGGTACTAAGCATTGAAACCAAAACAATAATCTGATTCTGAGTACAGTGCAGCAAGGTACTAAGCAAAAAAATAATCTCGGGACAACAATAATCATAACTTAGGAGTCCTCAGCACCAATATATATCAAAGGATCCTAATTTTTAACACTCGTTACATACTTGAGGAGCATGGCGACAACATCATCCGATATTCTTGCAGCCTCCGTTTTCAGGTGACGAATTTTTTCTTCAGTCTCTTGCTCGAGCCGCTTGACATTAGCTCCAGAATCTCCAGTACTCTGTATTAATAAGAAAACACGCACACAAGTTGGAGTAGGAGAATACATCATAAATTATAATAACGTAATGGGATAGTCTTAAAAGCATCAAAATACAATCATACTCTTACCTCTGATACTTTCTTTTGAAACTCAGCCTCCAGTTGTGCTCGGTATTCAGCAATCTCCTTTTCAGCCTCTTCCTTGGCCTGTTTCAACCTAGCCAATTTTTCTACAGTAGACATGCAGAGGAAATCGTTAATTCATGTACAAAATAAAAAGACAGTTATTATAAAATACAAAAATAATACCCCCCAAAAAAAGGAGAGGAGGTGCCTAATAGCTGTTATATCTTAGTAATAAATTTCAATCTAAGAATTTGTGTTCTAGCACATATATGAGGGAAACAAACCCATTCCCACATAAAACCAAGAACTCATCCCTTCGAGTTCCAGGTAAAAATGAAAAGACCAATATGAAATAAATAAAGGAGAATTAAAGATTTTTAATGAAGACACATAAATAGACCAAAAAACAGATGACATTAAGCAAAAAATGGGAAGCTATGAAAGATAATTAAGATATAAAAAATACCACTTTTCGCAGCATTCACAATCCGTTGTGCCTCTTGTTCAGCAGCCAACAATTGCTGAATTCCACCTAGACCTCTGTTGGATGCCATTCTGTGATGAATACAATCAGTAACTATTAACAATCAGTATATGAAACAACAATAAAGTAAACATGAAGCATGTCCTCCTCCAGCAACATATATCAACAATTAGGCAAATAACCGCCTTGTTTGTCAATTTGGAATTCCAGAAAAGAGCAAGGAACGCAACAGTAACAAGAGAACTATTTTCATCACATACAATTGAAATTTTGAACTAAACAAATTATATAATCAATCAAATACTCTTCTCCCTCCAAACAAAGACTAAGAAAATTTATTAGATGAATTACGCATAACAACATGATATAAAATGGAATTATGCAACTATATACAGATCATAGTTAGCTTGATTTACAAAGATGAAGAAAACAGCTTCAAATTGTGTGTGCAACCAATAATATTGAGGTTTCAGATGTGTCAAGTTTTAAATTGTAGTTGTGGTTGCGATTTGGTCACGATTCACGATCTTGCAAAAAAAATTGCAGATAAATACCAGAAAGAAAGGACAGTAAACTTAAAAAATGAAAATGCAGGGATCATCCAATTGCAGAATCACAAATTTTACAGAGTCAAATTTGGATCTAACTCCTGGCAAGTGAATAATTCACTTTATAGAGTAAAGTAAGTAATCACAATCGTTTGATTACAAAACCAATACACATGCATAACAAGTTGTAGATGTGTTGGTATATCAGTCAATCAATCATTCATTTTCTTATTAACCACTGTGATTGATTACCCTACTCAAACTTGTCTGAAAACGTTATTATTATATAATATTTTTAGATAAAAAACCTAGGAGAGTTAACCAGCATAGCATGGAGTGAAAATTCAGTTGATACAACAATTTCGGTAGAAGCGCGATAAGGAGAAAATTGAGAAGCAAAGATCCAAAGGTGGAGAGATCCAATCTAGTTACGGTGGAGTTCACCATTTTTAATTTATTTTGATTTTTGCATAAGAGAAGGGAAAACTAAAGAGGGGGAAATTGATGGGAATAATAAAGAGAGAAATGAGTCAAAAGGGACGGAAGAAACGGCGTGGAATAGGAAAAGGACTGCAATCGAATAGCGTAGATCTGAAAGGGAAGAAAAGAGAGGCGTACCTGTGGGATGTTTGTTAAGAGATTCAGAAAAAATAGGAGAGACGCAGAGATCGCCAGAAATTTCCGAGTGCTGGTGTCAAACAAAAACTGTCCAGCGATAGCCACTCTCTGGCTTCTTAATCCAATACACTCTGGCCACCTATTTTGTCCACTGTGGATTTTTCATTTTTACTTATGCATAATGGTCACTGTTTTTTTGCTTATGGTCCAGCGCTTTGTAAAAGTACTTTTTTTTTTTTAAGTTAATTCATATATGAATAATTATTATGTAATAAAAGTATATGTTTTGGACTTCAATCTAAAGAGCTCAGGCCCAGTTTAACAAAATAAGTCAATGATCTAGCCCAACAACCATCGAGAACCTTCTAATGAAGTATTTTTCATGGCCTCATGTTGGCGTGGGGAAGGTAGTTCAGAAACATTTGTGTTCATTCAGATTCACAATGTGTTACTGGTCTTTTGATAATAGGATATTATTGTTCTCACCCTTGCTACAGGTTGGTTAAAACTATTCTTGATAGTCACACTCATCTTGATCATATTCGTTTAGTGTATGTTTGTTGAGAGGCCAATCAACAACAACAACAAAAAATCAACAACATTCTAAAACACAAAAGAAACAATTTTGTAGACATAAAACACAAGATCATAGATTGTATTATGTTAAAAGTCACAATTCAATTATAACTTACTTATATGATCATTCTCACATAATCCTCAAGAAATGCTACAAAAAGATAACAAAGAAGCAACGTAAATAGACCCAATAAGGATATGAGATACTCTCTCTAACATTTACTATTCATTTGTATCTTGCTTACAATAACTTGAACATTAAAATCCTTACAAATACATAATGATTAATGTTCAAAGAATATTCTCTTTGAACATTTCATCTCTAAATATTGACATTAAATAAAATAAATTTACTTGTTTTATATTTAACAATAAATGTATTTAATAATTAAATATAAAGTTTAATTATGTATAATATATTAAGTAATAAACTAAAATAAAACATATAAATTAAATAAAATAAACTACTATCACATTAGTTAGAATAAAATTAGACTTAAATTCATTAAGTAAAGTTTTAAGTTTGAGTTTTATAAAAAAAATAATTAAGAAGATAAAAACCTTATTAAAGAAAATTAGATAGATTATTTGACAAAGATTATAATCAACAAAATTTATATCTATAATAAAAAAAAATTAAACAAAATGTTTAATTATCATGAAAAGGACATATTATATGTTATAAGAATTAAAACTAAATAATAGTAAACTAACAAAGATCAAATAAAAGAAATAAAAATGAATTTAAATGGAATACTGTAAATGTTTCTGACATTGTTTTTTTTATCCAATTTCTTACATTGTTATACAATTATGGAAGATCCTATAATTAAAAATTCATCATTTTTAATAACCTAATTTTTTATTGAACAGAGACGTAAAGTGAGCATAATAGTCGCTCAATTTAAGGTAAAATACAATCAGATTTTCACATGCCTCCAAGACTACATCCACCTAACTCCTACCTTTTGCTAAAATTAAATTAAAATTTATCATTTGTCATTTTAGCATATGATCATATGAATAAGTAATTGATCGATCATATATCATTTAAAAAAGATCGCATTATTCCTGACATTTTATTCATATATCATTTTAAAAAATTGATCATTTTTGTAATAACTAGGTGAAAATTTATAATTAAAGTAGTTTTAAATTAATTGACAGTATAAAAGTTGTACACATAATGTTTCAGAAACTAGCATTGTGATTAGTACAGCAAGTGGAAAATCAACTGGAGTGCCTATACTTTCCCAACTTGTTGAAACAGCTGGTGGACAAATGTTGAAGGCATCAACATCTCTTGGATTGAAATTCATGAATTATCGTCCAAACACAGCAATATTCCTCAAGATCAACCATGTTTGGCCATGAATGTAAAGAAACAACCTGCACCTGCTAAGGAGCACACTCTGAGCAAATTTACGAGGTAATTCGATTCTTGCTTCACATTTATGAAATAATTGTCTCTTCAGAATTAGTAATGCACGTCAATATATTCTAATAAGTATATGTGTTTGTGTAAGCGTGGGGTTGGAAATAACTCCATGAATTTGACTTCGCAACACTCCCAAGATTTCACAGCATTTATCTTTTCTTTCATAAATGCCTTCAATTGTTGTTTGCTCTGTTGTTGTTGCTTAACTACTTTTTTTTAGTTTTTTATTAAACTATTTTTTTAATTTTTCGTATGATAAACTCCTCTATTAGCGTTTCACAAGGTTCAGTAATTCAAAATATGATTTGATTTATTTCAGTTTTTTCTAGTACATGTAATAATCATTTTAAAATAAGGAATCTATGTATCCTTGGGCCTTTAGCCTCCTTCAGGTTTCCGATTTTTAGAAACTGATTATTTGGATCTACCTTTTGTTCCTTTGGGCCTGCATCCTTTTGTACTGGGGGAAAAAAAACAAAATGCTTTTCAGCTTAAAATATTTTGGTTACTTAAAGTTTCTTTGGACCTGCATCCTTAAAAGTATTTTTCAAACCAAATAAGTTTTTCAACTAATTTATTATACTAACTGGATTAATTTGATCACATGTGACAAATTATAAAATTGTTATGTCAAATCAACGTTTGGCACGTCATCCAATTTAACAGCATTAAAGTAAAACTGTTTAAACTTAATAAAACAAAAAAAAATAGATTAAGTACTAAAATTACCCTGTAACCTACTTTTTAACCTGTTTAACCAATTAATTAATCTGGAGAAAACCCTTTTGAATTAATGAGAGGTGAGTTTTGACATGGACTGATGAGATATCTAACCAAAATTAGTAAGTTACATGATTAATAGTGATGCAATTATAGGTAGGCAAATCAACATACAAAAACTTTATTACCACAAACCGACAACTAAAACTTTGAATCGATTGTGAAACTGCATGACTCTACACAAGAAATTAAAGTGAACAACAACGAGATGTAATAATTTCACAAGCAATAGCTAGTGGGGACAAAAATTTTTGTCACATTCTTCAGCCTCTTCTGCAATGGTTTCTAATACAGGAGCATGCGAAACCTTTCTGACGGGAATAACTGGAGCGGGTGCAAACTCAATATAAGATGCAAAAAACTTAATTTCCTTTGCCATGGCGCACCAACACTTATAAATGTGGCAATTCAGCTATTGCAAGAGTGTTGAGTTCCTTGATTTAAGAGATGAACTTAGGAAAAGTGTTCCGCTACAAATGTGGCACTGAGAGGGATGCCACTGGAGTTGGTCTTTTATAAGAGTTAAAGTAACAACACTATTAGTCTATTAGATATGACCCCACTATTAATCTCAAGGGGGGAGCTGTAATGCACGAGACAAATATGGTTTTGTTTTTATGGCAAGTGGAAACCATTGCTTAGGACATAGGGAAGGTTTCACAACCATTCATATTTTAAAACGTTTCAAACAAATTTTTTAATCAAGTCAGCTAAATATTAAAAAAATATCTATTATTCATTTTTTAAGTGCCTTTTAAAGTTTTTTGTTTTGAATCTAAGAAATCTAAATAAATTTTCTAGTTTCCACTAAATCATTTAATGAAAGTTTAGGTGAGAGAGTGACTGCCACTCCATTTATTTTTTTGTAATACATTTTCTCATTTTTTTAATAACTTTTTTAATAATTAATGAGAGGTTAGGTGAGATATGACTGATAATTGATTCACTCTCATAATAAATGTGTAAAATAATTGAAATTAGGCAGGGAGGAGTAAAGATATAATTGAAAAAATAAATATTATTTTAAACTTTAAAAGTAATAAATAAGTCAATAAATAAAATTGAGTGGGAAGTAAAAAAATAACCGATCAAAAAATTATATTAAATTTTAAAATTGAAAAATTAATATAAATAAAAAAATTTAATAATTGATACTTCAAAAAAATAGAGGAAGCAGTCTTCACAAAAAAAATTAAATTTTTAGGAAAAAAAAGTTAAATATATTTTTAATTTTTATAAATATGAT
Organism: Pachyrhizus erosus; assembly: GCA_026544285.1. NCBI lineage: Eukaryota > Viridiplantae > Streptophyta > Magnoliopsida > Fabales > Fabaceae > Pachyrhizus > Pachyrhizus erosus. The sequence continues at coordinate 28,855 of JAMLFT010000476.1, forward strand.
AAATTCATCTTTTTAGTCATTGAATTTTTTTTATTTTCAATCTTCATAAATTTTGCAAATTTTAAAGATGATTTTATAAATTAATAAATTATGTCACTTTAATAATTATTTTTAGATGATATTTGATATGATAAATTTAAACTTTGTATGATACAATCCGTTGATTAGTGGTAAAAGATTGAAATAGATGTATGGAGACTTAGATTCAATATTTATTATTGTCAATTTACATTAAAAATAATACTATGTATTTGGACGAGGATTAACAAATTTTAATGGAATTGAATTTATAAAATTAATTTTAAAGTGACGTATTTTATATTTGGATAATTTTATTATAAAATTAAATAAAAAATAAAATTTAATATAAAACTTTTGATCCAATGTAAAAACTATTTAAAGATACTTCTTGAACATATAATGAATTTTGGACCTAAATAAGTTCTCCAATATGCAAATAAACACAGACTTAGTATGTTACATTATTAGGAAATATTCATAGATTTTCAGAAATTTTAAACTGTATAAATATTAAAATTACTAAAATAATTTTTAAATGACAAATTAAGTCAAATTATAATTATATTAACTAAAATATATTTTTATATTGTTTTGTTTTCACCGCGTCTGTTTCATGGAAATGATGGGGAGTCAAGACAATTACACATCAATATCCACCGACACGGCAACACAAAAGGGAGGATGCTAATTTTGCAAATACGAAGTTGTCGTTTCCTAATGCTAAACGTGCTTCTCTTGGTAGGTGGAGTTAGTCAGCAAATCTACGGTGGAAACTGAAAAAATTCTGCAAATCCACCAACTCGTGGCTGCTTAAGTTGTAAGCACACTTGCCATCGCAATTATGCTAAATCTATCCACCATTCATCTAACTAAGCATCCACTACTATACCTAACTAAAACAACCTTGAGTTTATCTTAATATAACTACTTTTAATTTCAATAACTACAAAATAACAACAACTAAAAAATAATTATAGAAACTAAATAAAAAAAATTGTAATTATAGAAATTAAATAAATAATATTTTCATATTAATATTATAAGATTTGAAGAATCAAGTTAGGAGCCCGTAAAGTTTAAAATGAAAAACAAATATTATTTGAGAGAAGTCGGACAAATTAGTGCTTCCATATAATCCAAGATTTCTCTAGTATAAGTTCCAAACGCACAATTAAATATATAGAATGGCGCGAGTAAACAAATTTCACGCAGTAACGGTGTCCAATATATTAACAAGGGATAACCCAAAAAAAAAAAAAAAAAAGTCCAAGAAATCAGAAATCCCGTTTGAGATACCCACAAACACAATCAGTGTATTTGTCTCTTGATTCAAATTGACTCAAACCAGAAAATGCACTACTCAAAGCAGGGTTTATGAAATGAATTTTTTAGTTTATGGATCAATATTTGTACATTGCGTTAACCACTAAAATTATAAAGTGGGTCTTTAATTCAGTTTATTTTAAAAGGTAATTATTCGTCTTCTTTTGGTAGGTAATAATTTAATTATAACTTATGCTTCCTTATTTCTTTTGAGTTTTCTATTTCTGAAAGTTTAACGTGTCTGTGTAGACAACAGAGGTTCTCCGATCCGATTCTAATAATCTTTGGTTACAAGCATAATGTTTTTTCTTTTAATTAGCCTTAAATTGTTTATATTTTAATTAAACATACTTCATTTATTAATTAAAGCCAATAATTTTGGGCTGATATTCATCTTAATGAGAATCATACACATAATTTTTTTTTTATTTCGAAAATAAAGAACTGCAGATATCGACTAAGGTCATTGAAATTTGACAAAACCACGAGAAACTGCAATTTGCCATTTCTTAAATCAACTCCAGTCTAGAAAAAGGCAGGGATGCATAGATTAAAATCATCCAAAGAGAAGAAAAAAGCGCACTACATATTTCACAAAATTAATAGCTATACAAAGTTGTTGTGAAGAACTAGCGATTGATTATTTTCACAACTGGATCCTCTTAAGCTGAAACCTTCAAAACCTTGCATCATTTGCTACTTGAGGAGGGTACTGATGGAAGCTTTATCGTCGTGTTCCTCAGCAACTTCTTCTGTGATTGTCTCCAAAGCAGGGGAATTAGAAGGCTTTGTTGGGAGAATTATTGGTGCTGGAGCAACCTCCATCCACGAACTTAGGTTTCTGATTCCCTTAGCCATTGATGAATCTAACAACAAAATATCTGTGAATTCTGCTCCCTAATTTGCTGAACCTTTGCAATAGAAACAATTTCTCTCCTCTTGCTATGTCCAGAAAGAAGAGAGCTAGAGATGCGTTTGGTCACAAGAGTAATTATTTGGAAAAAGGTTTTGGTTTGGTTTGTGAGACAACCAAGACCCGTGTGTATCTTTATATGCAAAGGTTAGTGGAAGTTAAGAATAAAGACCTAAAATCACGAGTTTTTAGGAGCAAATATCTTAAGATTAAGACCACCACATATATTGATTTACACGTGAGAATCAAATCTTAAGTGATTCTTGACATATTCGTAGGAAGCTTCCAAGAAAAATGAGAGTTCAAGAGCCGGTGTGTGGGGCTAATTGTGGAACAACATACAAGTGTATCCGTAATTCAATGCCTTCCGTCTAAATAGTCTAAAGTTAATTAATTACCTGTTGGAGAGGGAAAAGAATAGGTCAGCATCTCCTCCTTCTTCTCTTCTCCATCAATTTCTTTTTTTTTTTTTATTTTATTTATGTTACAATTTAATGATAAATAATTAATTAGTTCTTCTATAACAGCAAGAATACGAAATTTTAAGTGCCTATGTAACAGAAGACTTGAACTAATATTTTATATAATTACTATTTTCCATACATGTATCTTAGAAATAGTTTTGAAATCAGATATTTTTTTTTTCTTTGTTAAAAAACCATTATCCTTTCACAGTTATGCAAGAAAAGTACCCAATCAAATACCAAAATTCGTTACGCCATATTAATGTTTAACAGGTGTCATATATTGGATGATTTATAGTGTATGGGAAGATGAATAAAGGTCAATAATTGCAAATTCTAGACGTTTGCTGGTATAGTCATTGCCTTAGGAAGATAAGTAACGAAGAAAATTTTCTCCCTTATAACCAGACAAATAGTTAAATTACTGACAACTAACACGCAACGGTACTGTACCCACTATCCAAAGACCCAAAGTGCTGCGAATTTGAGATAAACACGACTTACACAAGGGCAAACGTTTGTACTTTATTGAATGAACTCTTGACCCATCACGGGTTAATCCAGTCCATTGAACCCAAAACCTCTTTTATTTCGTTGACTTGGAAAGAAGAATCTTTTATTTTAGCGAAGGGTTTATTTAAATGTGTAGGTTAAATATGTTTTTGGTAGTTTTAATTTGGGTTAATGTTATTTCTGTCTCTGAAATTAAGTTTGTGTTTTTAATCATAAATTTTAAAAAATCTTCTTTTTATTTTTTTAAATTAGTTGTTGACATTGTAGATTTTAATTTGTAATCATTTTTAATTGTAAGAGAGATTAAAAGGAATATTTTTTTTAAAAAATAAGGAATTAAAAAATATAAATTTAAGAGATAAAAAATAATCACGGTTAAATTTGATGGATCAAAAATACATTTAAATATAAAAAATTAAAAATATATTTCGCAACTCAAATCGGATAACTTTTCAATTGTTCTTACAAAGTAAAGATTTTCTATAGATACAAACAAAATCCTCGTAGGATTATCTTGAGGATTTACCTTAGACTATCTTCTCTTAGGTCTTAATGATTTTACATTTTACATCTTTCTATGTAACTTTTTTTTAAAAGAAAAAAAGAAAGAGAAATAAATTAGTTTTCCTTAATTATACATTTTTTTCTTTTTTAATTTTAGAAAGTATGCATGCAAACATAGTCATGACACTTAATAGTGTGTTTAAGAAAGTATTCTTAATTTTGAATTGTCTTAATTTTGTAAAATTATTTTTAATTAAAATTAAATTAAAAATAAAATGATTTATCTTTAAATATTTTTATCTTAAAATTAAATTTATAGTGGAACTTAAACTAAAATTATCACCTTAACCAGCCATATATAATTTCACCTTTTGTCAAATATGCTTTTTAAGGTAATTATATGTTTGTTGTTCTTGAAAAATCAACTTTAAAATAATTTACAATTTTTTCTATTTTAGTGTCCAAATAGCATTAGTTGTAATCCTAAATAAAATTGAGAGTATGAGAGTCAATGTCTTTGCTTTGTTGAGGTAATGTTCAAAGCTAATGGTCACTTGTAAATACTCTAACACTTAAGTTAATAAATTACTAGAATAATAAGTAATTATAAAGTAAAAAATGTACATAAAGAGAAAAGATAATTATGTATATATAAGAATCTATAAGATAGCGTGTTAGATGATCAACAAGTGATAGTAGTAATCTTCTCATCAAAAAGATCATATCACATTAGTGTTATCAAATAAATCACAAGTTTCAATGACAATCCATCAGGTCTTAATTATTAGTCTTTATTTTTTTAACTCGTCAAATGATTAAGGTTTTTTAAGCCCCAACCCTGACAAATAATGGGTCGAGTCAAGGCTAAGGTGAGTTAGCCCACTAGTATGTCAACCTAACACCAAACAAAAAATTTTGTGATTTTTTCCTTTGTTTATTTCATGAATTAGCTCTCACATCACATTAAGTCTTTAATATGGGCTAATCTAGTTTTTATGAATCACTAAAGACGGTAGGATGTAGAAATATAAAGTTATTAATTAGGATTTTGCTTTATTGCTTAGGTTTGTGGTATTTGAGAATCTGAGTAGTTTTACGTTATCACCCAACTCGTTTAGTCTTGGTTTAATGAGAGGAACTTTCTATTTACACCCTAGTGTTTATAAGTTCACCCATTTATTCCTTTTTATATATTTATTATTAAATATATCCTTTCAAATCTTATTTTTACACCTTTTATCTTTGTTATTATTTAAAATCTTATTTTCATTCTAATTGTTTTGTGAATCTTAATTTTAAACTTCGTCTACACTCTCATATTTATGATATAATATTGTATTTTTTATCAAAATTATATGTAATATTGTGTGTTTTTGTCCATATGACACTACATTTCAATGTATGTTAATCACTAGCTTTATCTATTATACACTGGTAATGAAACTTCATTTTTTTACACAATCAAAATAAGAGAAGTTAACAGAATAAAAAAAGAACATACTACAAATGCAAAACAATACTTTTGAAGATGATTCCTCATATTGTTATGTCCATAAGCAATTTTAAATGCGCTTTCAACTTCTTAACTTCAGGTATCCAACATTCAAATTAGCATTCACTTCAATAATTAGCGTAACTTATTGAGAGATATGCAAATAATTTGAATTTGAATTTTTTTGCTATCAAGAAATGTCTTTTCAAAATTGGTATATGTTATTTCAAAAAGTTATTTTAGTTCTATTTGTTTTATTTTATTTATCTTGTCACAACTTTATTTATTTTCTAATTTTTTTTATTTACATGTGAACATGAAATATATACTGTCATTAATTTAAATTCTATCATTTAACCATAAATTGAACAATTTAGTATATGCTTATTTTAAGGGAAGGTTTGTAAAAGGAAGAGGGTGTAAGGATTTGAAAGAATGATAAACTTAGAATGTAAAACTAACATTAAAAGGCATAATTAGTAATTAAAAATAAAAAGAAGGGAGGGTGTACTTAGCATACATGGAATGTAGATAGCAAGTGCATTAATGGGATTAATGGCCTAAAATTTGGCTCCGTTTTAGTGGGGCTAATACGAGTACACAAACAAATTTTCTCTTTCAAGCTTTTTCTTATAATAAATTTGTTATAAAAAAAAGAGTGAAGAATTTTAATTATTAATTTTTTACAAAAGTATAATTTTGGAATGAAAATATTAAATGTGAGTTTATTTTTATTTTTAAAAATTATTTTTAGTTAACAAAAAAGAGATATTGCATGTTGCAAAAACTTTCATTAATGGAATTAAATTATTTTGTTAAACTTAAAAAGGCATATGATTGACTCAAAGTAATAATAAAAATAAATTAAGGAATAAATTAATTTATAGATTTTTTTTTATTTTTTGTCAAATTAAATTCTTAATATTGTATTTATTTTTTAATTAAATTATTTTATCTAACTGTCATTACTTAAAATTAATCACGAGTGTTTAATTAGTATTTTAATCCAATATTGTTATCTTTGTAATTCTACACTAAATTTAATCTCCTTTATAGATTAGTATTTTCATATATTTATGTCAAATATTTTAACTTTTTGCAAACTTTTCAACTAATATTTTTTATTTGAAAATTCACTTAATTTAAATATTTTTTCACAGACTTCTTCGGACTTCAGGCTACAACAACCTTACTTAAAACTCCCTGAATTTAAATAATTAATTTTTTTTGTAATGATAATATAACAAAAATATTCAACTAAAATATAAATATAAATTCAAAAATTCAATTAGAAGACTTAATTAAAATTATGAAATAATTAATTTAAGGTATATTAAGAGATGATCTACAAACCTACTCCAAGCTATAGATAGGTTCTTACTTTTCCAAAACACATGTTTTGCGTGGTGTTTACCATAAGTATGACGGAGTATACTTCAGGGAGGATATATACCAACGAACATGAATGCATTATTAGGATTGAGACATTTTCCAAAGCTCTTTTGTTGATAAAAATGACTTGAAACTAAAACATTGACAAGCAACTTTCTTTTGTTCTTCACTTGAAATGGGTAATGTCGGTAGCATAGGAAGGAAAATATAAAAAAAAAAAAATATATGTATGCAGAATAATATATATATATATATATATATATATATATATATATATATATTTTGTTTTGGTTGAAGAAAAAAAGGCCAATTCTTAGAATTAACAAAGTGACAATTTTCTCTTGCCACGTTTTGTTTCTATTATACTAAACTGATCATTGACTTTGCTGAATAGAATAAGAACTACTCCTATAATATAAGCAGGCCGTGGATTATTTTTAAAATGAAAATAAAGAGAAAAATATCATAGCAGTAGTAATATATTTTTAAAAATAATTGATAGTCAAATCTTTTAAAACTTAAATATTTCATCATACTAAGAAAGAGAAGAGGTAAAAACAAAATTTGATTCTAATTCCTCAGAATCAATTGGTAAAAATATTATTAGTTGAGGTAAGAATATGCAGAATTATTGGTAGTAAGAACATCCATTAATTTTATAAATGTTGTTCTTGGAATCAACGTGGTGACTGGAAGTGGAGGCCTAAGTAGTCTAGTATCCTCTAAAGTCTAAAGTTGGTGGAGACGAACTTAGAAACTGCTTTTCGTTTAACACAAACAGGATTTTGAAATGTTAGCAAATATATTTTATAGACACACACTTTTTAATATATTATTATTATTATAAATTTTATATCAGTCTCGTTTATGTTCTATTTATTATGAGTATATTTAGAGCACCCGTTTACATCTTATTTGAATTTATCGTACAATATAAATATTTGTACAAGCGTTTAGAGAGTCTATAATATGTTTATAGTTTATTTTTAACTTAATTTCTTAAATTATCTAAACTAATTTATGAAAATAATTTATAAAAATATTTTTATCCTATTTTTAATTTTAAAATTAATTTATATATATATGATAAATACTTATTCAATAAGTACCTAATTAATTTTTTTTTATAATACTTATTGTCTTTACAAGCATACATTGTATACTATTATTTATTATATTATTATTAAAATATTATATATATGCATTATTATAATGCCATATATACAACATTATATTTTTATATAAAAATAATAATATAATAATATATTAAAATACAATAAAATAATACATTATAAAATTAATAATAAAAATAATATTTTATAATTTAAAATATATATGTGAAATAGAATATTTTAAAAAAATAAAAACACATAAATATTTTATTTTTATGTCTCTATATATTATAATTACTTTCACCTAACAACCAGAGTATTTAAATCTAAACCAATCTAAAAAAATTTACAAATTGATCTAAAAAAATTACAAGGCGCTAAAAATTGATTCTTTTATTTTAGATTGTTATTTTACATAATACATCGGTTTAGTTTAGATTTTAGATAATGTTTCCAAAATCAAACCAATCACAACCAAATTGCATATTATACTAATAACAATTTTACTTGATAGACATTAAATATTACATAATACTACTTTAAACTTTTAATAATTATAATATGTGATTTATAATTTAATTCTTTACATAATATGTTTGTAATATGTTATTTTGTTAATAATAAATATTAAATTAATTTATAAAATATTTTTATAATTAAAATATATTATTTAATTTTATTTATTATAAAAAAATATACAAATATTGTTAAAGAATAATGTTAAATAATAGTATAAAAGTATTATTTTTCAACTAAAATACTTTAAATATTATTATAGAATCAAATATATAATATGATTGTACATTGTTATTCAGATATATGATATGATTGTATAATCATCTTATTTTGTAATATGATATGATTATTTGCAATATGATATAATTGTACATTTTTACACAATTAAATTATTATGCAATCATATTATATCTCTAATTGTGTAACAGTGTGTAATCATATAATATTTCTAATTTTATAATAAATATATAAAAAATATTATTTAGATCAATATATCATAATAATAATATAAATTTAATTATTAAATTTAACATTGTATTAATAAATTTTTAAAAAATTAAAATTATCAAATCAAAACTTAAAAAACTAGTTTAATTTAGTTTAAATTTAATATTATTTTTAAAACGAATCAAACAAAAACTGCATATTAACTTTATGTTTGGTCCTGAGAACTTTTCTTCTAAAATTTAGACAAAATTGCATGACAAAGATCTCTCCTAACAACCCATTCTCTAAATTAGTTTTTTTTTTTATTTCTTTTATTTTTTTCATTTGCATGTGATTTATATCAATTGTTGTAACATATTTTCATTGTTTTTCTCATTTCATAATTTTTTTATTCATTTTCACTCATTTTAATGGTTTTTTGACCCAAATTTTTCCTTATTCGTCTCATATTTTTTCATGCTCGTTTAAATTATTTTTCCTCCTTATTTTCTTACTTATTTACATATTTTTCCTTACTCATTTGAATTATTTTTTCTTTCAATTTCATTCATTCTATTTTTCTCATTTTTTTGTTTAGTTGAATATTCGAATAAGTTTTTTATAATTTTTTTTCTTACTTTTACAAATTATGTATAGCATTTTCTTACTCTTTTTTTCAGGCTTTACGTAGTTTTTATCACCCTTTTTGTGTAAGTGATTATTCTCATGAATGTTTTGTTTTAATAATAATTTTGTATATATATAACATATAGGCAGTTAAATTCAGCATATATTTTTAGCTGTACAGTTGAAGTTAATCACTTCACCATTTTGATATATTTTCACGACGCTGAAACGATCTAAGTAACTAATCATGCAGGATTATCAACTCCAGGCGTAAATGGAACAAAAGCAAACCTCCCTTTATATAACCCTGACAATGAACATTATCTAAGGAACAAAAGATAATAAATTAATGTAGAAGGACTTAATAGACAACCAAAAGAAAAGGTTAAGCTAGCTGTTGCAATTGACAACGTAACAAATGCTAAAAATCACAAACCACAGTTAACATGTGCAAAAAGAGAATTACAACCCTAGAAAATCACGACAAAGCAATTATTTGATTCAATAAGTAGAAGTATTGAATCAAAATCTTGATCTGGACAAGGTGCAATATGTAGGAGCGGGTTACTTCTGCTTAAAGCGTTGTGTTAGCTCTAATTAGGGTTTATCAAAGTTCAACATTTAAAAATAAGATTTGTAAGATGTAATTGTTAATAGAATATCACACTTTATGTGAAATGAAGTTTTCTTATCACTACATTGATGTCAAGTAATATTATCCTATCAGATTTCAACCTTAAGTTAAACAGTGAGTCGATCTCAAATTTCTATAGATATAATCAATATTAATATAATATATAAATATTTAATTATCTTTTGTAAGTACTTATCTCTTACTTGTACTGTCACAATTATGTTAACAAATTTTATTGTCAATGTTATATTTCATACATTAATATACATGAAATGTATTTCCCTTATTACTCTTTACTCTAAAGTTTGATCAAAGTCAGCATTCTTACTTCATTTACATCAAAACAAATAACAAAGAATTTAATCTTTTAAGTAATATTTTATGTTAAAATTTTGTAAATAAAAAAATAAGTAATAGAAAAGCTATTTCTTAAAATAAATCTAATTAACTGGACTGGTATTAGTAAGAATGAATAGTATAATTTACCTAGTCTTAAACATACTCACACAAAACCTGTTGGGGTGCTCATTATGTAATAATCATTTTTCTACATCTGCCCACTTTTATGCTATTGAATATAAGGTATTATTGTGGTTTAACTTCACGGAATTAGTTATGATGAAAATTAATTATTAATTTTTTGAATATGAATTTTTAAGATATTGATTAGTATATTAATTATAGTTAATATTATAAATTAAATTAAATGATCAATGCTGGAAATAATAATGAAACATGGTGATATGAGAATAGATTCTGATATTGAAATTTCATATAATTAATTCTTTTTGTGTAAAATACTATACAAATCTGTTCATATAACATTACCTATTTACTATTTATAAAAATATTATACACAAGTTCTTAAAAAAATATTAACGTAAGTTTTGAGGACTAATTTCAAGTATCTAAAACTGATATATTTTATTGAAAAAGTATTTATTACATCAATAATATGAAAAATGAATAAATATTTTTACAATAAAAACTTACTATTAATATAATATCAATTCTAGAGACTGATATCATAGGAACATAATAATTAATGGTAACATATACACATGTTACGTATAAATATAAAAGTTTTGTTTTACTCGAGTGGTATTTAAGAGTATCCATTTCCAAAAAGAATGTGATTCATATAATCATATCTTTCAATTTTTTACTGTGCATTCATATCGTTCAACTTTAATAATTAGCTCGTCATAAAAAAGATGTCAATAATTAACTATGATAAAAAAAAATAATGGTTAATTATACAATTTATTTTGTAAATTTTAAGACAATAATATGTATATTAATTCTAACAAAAATGTTAGTAACAATTAGTCTATTAGTTAGTACATTTGATTTATGGCACTTCCTAAAGAAACTAAAGTAAAAACTATTCAATAAAAATGCATTATATAAAAACTAAAAAAAACTTATTTTAAGTAATTAAAATCATTTAACCAATTTTTCATTAATATACTCGTTAACTATTGGGTCTTGTTAAAAATTACGATAAGGATATTGGTTAAGAAACATTTTATATATCTTAATTAAATGTTTTCAATTACTTAAACAAAAAAGAATATTAAATATTTTTCGTGTTTGATATGATAAATGCTTTTAATAAACATTCATTTATTTTCTTAACTGGTACTATTAGAAAAACTTATAAGTCAAGAAAATAAAAATAAATTATAAGTGCATGTGTTTGATTTTTTACAATGCACTCCTTAATTAGTCCAATTTCCCTCTTCTTTATAAACTGCATTTATGAATTTCTTGTTTAGAAAAATAAAAATTATTTTTAAAATTATTTTTTTTAATAAAATTAGAAAAGTTAATATTGATTTTCCATGTGATTAAATAAATTTAATAAAATACATTTAACATTTTTAAAGTAGTGTTTTGATTGCTGAAAATCCTGTATAGCAAAATTCTTTGTCTTATAGTTAATATTAAAAGATAAATTAAATTATTAATGATGAAGAAAATATTGAATCAAATATAAGTGATATAGAAATGCATCCTTTAATGTTAATCACGTAATTTTGTTATGCAAAAAAAAAAATTATGTTTATTTAGCTTTATAAATATTTACAAACTTTAATACAACTTATTTTTAGGTAAAAATAAAATAATTTTTATATAATAACACATCTATTTTTATATTATAATTTTTTGTGTTATTGCTCTTAAATGGGTTTATTTTATAGTTAGTCTTTTATTCGTTAAGCCAACTTGTTTTTATTTTTTTAATTTTACATGGAGTATATAAATAATATTTATATAAAACACATCTAAATTTATTTTCTATGATTGTAATTAATAATTAATAAATATTTTTAATATAAAAATATATTATAATTAAAATTTATATTAAATAAATACTTGAATGTATAAATTAATTATATTTTAGATTTATAATCAAATATTTAAATTGTGATATAAGGTTATTTTTAACTATTAACATTTTAAAAAATAAACGTTGAAATTTAATTTAGACATAGATAAAAGAAGAAAATTTTGAGACGATGAAAAGAGAAATTTTAGGAGTAATTGGTGTAGATAAAATATGACTTTCACGAAGAGAATGAAGATTTAAGAGGAATAAACTTTCATTTGGACAAGAATGGTAGAATTAAATGGAAGCAGCTTATGACTAAGCTAAAAGATCCTATACGAGGAAAAGTAAAAAAACCTAGGAAAAACATCCATAGGTGGTTAATACTTACAAGTTCAAGTTTTAAGTGAGAGAAGAAAAGTTCAAAATGGGAAGAAGCTCAATTTAGGAGACTTAATAAAGCAAAATTATTGACTTACAACTTAATTAATATTTTAGTTTCTGTATTGCATAGAATAAATATTTATTTTATATAATTAAAATTTATAATTTATTATAAATAAATATTTTTAAATATATAAATTATATTATAA
>JAMLFT010000477.1:0-41687 GCA_026544285.1 Pachyrhizus erosus
TTATAAAAATTAATAAATTTATCATACATAATAATTTATTATTTAAATGATAATATAAAATTAATTTATATTGTTGATGTATTTTTTTTCTTAAAATAATTCAGATAAAATTCTAACATTTTAAACAAGTGACATTTTGTAATTAATTGATAGTGTAAAGATTGAGAATTAAAACTAATTAATTAAATCAAAAGAATCAAAAATCAGAAGAAAAGTGATTTATCAAAAAAAAAAAAAACGAACCTCTTCCAAATGGGGAATCAAGAAAAATATAGAAAGCCTTAATAAATAATAATAAAAATGAGCAACAGAAAAACAAAATAAAATTTAGTATTTATGTTGAAAAGTCCTACATATGCTTTGCTTCAATTCCTGGGATCCAACTCATATATTTATTAGACAATTTCACATCATACTAATTGATTTCAAAATGAAACATAACATTGTATCAAAGCCAATTATATTATCCATTGCCGCAATTGTTGTATGGTCTTCGGATTGGTTGCATTGCAGTGCCAAGAAAAATGGAAGGGAAAATATCGAACCCAAATTTGGTGCAGTCTACATCACTTCACTTTCCTTTTTGTCTATTAATATTATTATTAGTAGTGAATGATTAATATAAAAAAGGGTGAAATATTGCATATGCTATAAATCAGTACATCTCAAGGGGTATGAAATCTAATTTAAATATTTTAAAATCTCATAAAATAGAAAACTTCTCTTGAAATTTTTGCTATGCTTTACTTCAAAACAAATGTAATAACTATAAGCAGTTGAATGTAGAGGTAAGTAAAGTTTACGTTGAAAAAGATGAAAGTTTGAGAATGAGAAGTTTTTATACCTCTATCAAACTCTCTGTTCCAGACTTCTAGCTTTGTTCATCTCTATGTTCCAAACATCAACTCAGACTCAGTATTTCTTTTCTTAGTTTATATTTAATTAACTTTGTTTTTAACTAATTAAAAGTTCAAAACCAAAACAATGCCAACTGAGCTAACAAGCCAAACACTAAGCAACTAGCTGAGATAGTCAGACACAACGGCAAATTTTACAGTTCACATAAGATAACAAGGACAGGATAAAATGTATGTTTTAAAGAATACTAATATTTTAAGGGTTGAAAACTTGCTTATTTAATCAGAAATAACACACCTATAAATATAACACGTATAGGTAGGTACACAGAAACAAGGAAATTCTTATAATTGTGAAATATGATAAGAAATAACATAATACAAGGAAACAAGAAAACTCTCATAATCTCCTGAGACATAATAGAGATAACAAAAAAATAAGGAAATAAGAAAACTCTAACTGACATATAGGATGAGAATCAAAGATATTATATTTTGATGTCTCTTGATGTTACATAGAATATTTTATTCTAAGACTAGCTAGCACACTTATCAATTGCAACTAAAGAACTTACTGATTTTGAGAAATTCTACTAAATTGTGAAGGGCAGGGTGGAGGTTGGACTTCAGCAACACCTTCAAGCATCTGTGTCACTTTCCTCATGGTGGGTCTAAGACTTGGATCCTCTTGAACACATCAAATGGAAATCATCACCAACTTCCCCATGTTCTTTTTATCAACTAATGCCTCCTTGTCATCCTTAACCAAGGGATCTAAAACACCTCTTGAGTAGCAATCACAAGCCCAATCAGTTAATATTGCCTTCTCTTCCTCTTCTAGGTCCATTTCTACATTTCTTCTACAACAAATGATCTCAAGCAACAACACACCATAACTATAGACATCCACTTTGGCTGTGATAGGCATGTTTTTAAACCATTCAAGTGCCACATACCCCTTTGTTCCCCTTATGGCAGTGTTGGTTCTGCTTTGATTTGTCTTCAAGAGCTTGGCCAATCCAAAGTCAGAAATTCTTGCATGGTGGTACTCATCAAGGAGTATGTTTTGTGGCTTTATGTCACAATGAATAATCTGAGTAATGCACTCTTCATGCAAATATGCAAGTCCTCTACCCAAATGCAATCTTTAACCTTTGTTTCCAATCAGGTTTCACCTTATTGAAAAGAAGACTTGCCAATGTGCCATTGCTCATGTACGCATAAACCAGCAACCTTTCTGCTTCAGCCTCACAATAACCTATCAACCGAACCAAGTTCTTGTGATGAGTGAGACCAATGACATGTAACTCATTCTTGAACTCCTTCTCAACCTGTTGAAAAAGCAAGTGTTCAATTTTTTCACTGCTGTCGGAATTGCTGAGCCTATGTTCATGACTCCTTCATAAACAACACATAAAGACCCCCTTCCTAGCTCCTTTTGGAAACCATTGGTAGCTCTTTCAAGCTCCTCATAACTGAAGCAACGCAAGTTAGTTTCAAGGGCATTGTTACTTTTGCCAATTCCTCTAAGCTTCTTCTTGTACTGAAAAATGTAGAAAAAGCTCATGCATAAGGCTCCAACAAACACGAAATTGAAAAACGAAGAGCTACCAAAAAGCTACCAAGCAACCAAACACAAAGTGCTCTTACTACTCTCGTTCATTTTGGCCTGTGGAATAACCAAAGAGGCATTATCTTTCCTCACTTTGATGAAGGTCTAGGCACCATTAAGTCCAGTATCAACTCTACCATTTGAAAGAGGTAACTTCTTAAAGCAACTATTACCTGATTTGAAAATGGTAATTGCACACATACAATCTTCCAAACATGATTGCTTACATTGTTCTTCAGTAAAGGCTTAAGAAGCACATAATCTGAAAGAGGCCAATCTGTATTTGTCAACACCTCAAAATCATATTCAGCTGCGTCTTCTTTTCTAATGAGGTCATCTTCTGCACATCCTTGTACGAAATCTGGCTTGCAGCTACCATAGGGATCATTAGGGTCAACCAAAGAGTACCATTTTGGGCATCGACAAATTGGCCTTTCATCACCTCCTAATGTGCAAACATTATTAAACCCGCAAACACCACTCCCTTCAGTAGAAAGCCTGCTGAGACAGATGTTATCTGGCTGAGACCAAATAGGACTCCAACCATCACTTCCAGACGAACTCTTTGCATGTTCATAGAGTGTAAACACTCCATTAAATTTAAGAGTTGCTCAGAAGTAAGATTCATCAGTAGAGGCTCCACTCCATGTTGACAAGTTGTATTTCTCATTGTTCTTCCTCAAAACATACACATACCATGATGGTTCAAACACCAATCGAATTCCAGGACTTGATGTGTTAGACTCTTCAGTCCTAGTTTCATAGTAGTTTTCATTGGCATATTCAGAGGGTGAGTTTAAAGCATGTATGGAAAGAATACCATCCATTTGAAAAAGCATCTCAAACCTCCCCTTCTAGAAATTTGACTCTAGAAATCTTGATGAGAGTATCTGACCCTTTTCAAGAGTTTGTGACGGCAACAAAGTGTCCCTTGGATCCTTAAAAGTCTCCCACACACCCTGATTGTTTTCATCCACAGGCACAAAGTTGTCATTATCCTTTAAGAAACCAAGTGCAACTTTATGGTTCTTATTTTTCCACAATAGTTCACCATTTGGGGCAGTGAGCACTAACCCATCATCAGCGGTGAGTTTAACCTTTGACCCCTTTAGAGCAGGAGTGTCTCCATTGGCATACCATGTTAAGTTTTGTTATTCTAGATGTTAGGTTGTTTTAATGGTTTGTTACCACTCAGTCAAAACGTGTCTATTGTTAAGGGATGATTGTTTATTTGATTTAGCCATGTTATTAGGATTTATTATACGTGGGTTGTTATTTCTTGTTTTCAGCTTATTTTGTAAGGCTATATAATAGCCAAGTTTATTCTTCAATAAAGAGAGAGATTTCTCCCAATTTCCTTATCTTTCCATAAGTTTTTCTGGTTTTTGGATGATAAGAGCTTAAGTTGTGTTTTGTTGGGGTTTAGTGAAGAGTCAAAGGCTTATAGACTCTGATCCAACTTCACAAAGGATCATAATAAGTAGGGATGTTGTATTCAAAGAAGACAACAATTGGGATTGGGATAAGACCTATGAAGAATCCATTATGTGCAATTTGGAATAGGGTGATTGTGATGAGGAAGCAGCTGCGTTTGATGAAAATGAAGAGGGGAGCGAATCTGATCTTGAAGTTGATATAGGAGTAGAAGAGGAGAATCTTTCCTCTGATTCTTTGACTGAAGAAAGCTCTCCTAGCTCAAATGAAGGGAGGAATAGGAGACCACCGGTCTGGATGAGAGACTATGCAACAGGAGAAGGTCTTTCTAAAGAAGATTATGAAGCTCATTTGGCCATATTTGTAGCTACTGATCCTATTCACTTTGAAGATGCCTTGAAGAGTAAGAAATGGAGACAGGCCATGGATTTGGAAATGGAAGAAATAAACAAAAATGGCACATGGGAATTGATGGAGTTACTTGAGGGAGAAAAGAAGGTTGGAGTAAAATGAATTTATAAGACTAAATTTAATGAAAATGGAGAAGTTGACAAATACAAGGCTAGGCTTATAGCGAAGAGGTATACTCAACAGCATGGGGTAGACTATACTAAAGTATTTGCACCTGTGGTGCGCATGGAGACAATTCGTTTGGTGGTAGCACTTGCAGCTCAAAGAAGATGGTCCATCTACCAGCTAGACATGAAATCTGCGCTTTTACATAGTGAGTTGAATGAAGAGGTCTTTGTAGAGCAACCCTGTGTTTATGTGCAAAAGGAACATGAACAGAAGAAGGTTTACAAGTTAAAAAAGGCACTCTATAGGCTTAAGCAAGCCCCACGTGCTTGGTACAGTCATATAGAAGCCTATTTCGTGAAGGAAGGTTTTGAGAAGTGTGATTATGAGCATACTTTATTCATCAAGACAAGAAAAGAAGGCAAAGTATTAATTATAAGTCTTTACGTTGATGATCTCATTTTTACTGGAAATGATGAATTGATGTTTACAGAGTTTAAAAATTCCATGAGCATGAGTTTGACATGACAAATCTTAGTAAGATGAGGTATTTCCTTGGTCTTGAAGTCTTACAAAGATCTGATGGTGTTTTTGTCACTCAGAAGAAGTATGCATTGGAGGTGCTGAAACGGTTTGGCATGGACAAAAGTAATTCTGTTCATAATCCTATTGTCCCTGGCTGTAAACTCATGAAAGATGAATGTGGGGTAACGTTGGACATGACTTACTATAAACAAGTTGTGGGTAATTTCATGTATCTCACAACTACTCGACTAGACATGATGTTTGTGGTGAGTCTTATTAGTAGGTATATGGAGAATCCTATTGAACTTTGTTTACAAGCAGCGAAAAGGGTACTGATAGATTTGAAGGGAACAACTAGGTTTGGAATTTTCTATAGGAAGGGAGGAGATGATGAATTTGTTGCTTACACTTACGGTGATTATGCTGGAGATTTGGATGAGAGAAAGAGTACTTCAGGTTATGTGTTTTTATTGAGTTTAGGAGCAGTATCATGGTCATCAAAAAACCAACCAATAGTAAGTTTATCTTCCACAGAGGCAGAATTTATCGTTGTAGCTTCGTGTGCATGCCAAGCAGTATGCTTAAAAAGGGTGTTGAAGCTGAGAGGGCTATTAGAAGTTTGTTCTGAGATGGATATAAACTGAATGCTTATAGTATTCAATTTAAGGAAGGAATTGTTAAGTTTTGTTATTCTAGATGTTAGATTGTTTTAGTGGTTTGTTACCACTTAGTTAAAACATACATATTATTAAGGGATGATTGTTTATTTGATTTAGTCATACCACGTTATTAGGATTTGTTAGACATGGGTTGCTATTTCTTATTTTCAGCTTATTCTGTAAGGCTAAATAATAGCCAAGTTTATTCTTCAATAAAAGAGAGATTTCTCCCAATTTCCTTATCTTTCCATAAGTTTTCTGGTTTTTTAACATACCAATCTAACAAATTTGTCAGGAATCTTAGCATACCAAATGGAAAGCAAGAAATGATTAGTGTCCTCGAGTGGGACAAATCCAAAGGCAAAGTCACCAAGAGGTGAAACCACCCATGATGAGGAGTTGTTGCTAGTTGTTTCTACAAGAAGAGAATCACCAGTAGTTATGTTTCTTCTAGTTTCATCAAGTGAAACCACCCATGAAGCTTTGCTAGTTTCTTTAAGAAGAGAGTGATCAATGATTTTGTTGCTTCTGGTTTGGGCTACAACAAAGATGTGTAGCAGAACCATTAAGCAAAAGAGAAAGACAAGCCAAGGAGAAACCATGACTAGCTAAAAATCAACTTATTGGATCATATGTTCATTGAGATTCTGTTTATATAAATCATGCAAAGTTTTTTAAACTAGAATTTTATTTTTTGTGTAGATAAATATCTATATTTATTTTTATACAATTAAAATCCATAATCAATAAATATTTTAATATATACATTATATTATAATTAAAATTCATAATAAATAAATATTTTAATATATAAATAATTTTGAAATTCAATTTAGAAATATATATAGATAAAAGATAAATTGAAAGATATAGATGGTTCAGAAAATTAAATATATGAATAAAGAAAAAAATGGTATTTTGATATGATTAATAGAAAAAAAATAGCTAATTATAGAAATATTGTGTGAAATGTACAAAGAAGAAAAAAAAACATCGAAAATATCTAATTAGGAAATTATCTTTCAAATTATATATTTTGATTTACAATATAAGAGTATGTATAATTAAATATTATATTTATTTAATTATAATGATATTTATTTGCATTGATATACAAAACCAAAATTTGTAAATTAAAATAACACAAAAACTTAATTAATTTAGTCTTGTTTCTTTTTCTTTCTTCGGCAATTATATCCTATTATACTGAATCACAGCTGGATCCAAATTTGGTACGTATCCAACACGAATGAACGAATATGGCTAGCTATTATTGCTTTCATTTTGTTTCCATTGAATTATGGTGCTCCACTTAGTCAACAATTTTTTTTTCAACATACTAGTCATACTCAATGCTCATAGACTATAAAAACCAATCAGAGATAACAAATTCCATGATTGTGATTTGTCAGCGGCTTGGACACGCTTTGAAAGTGAACAAGTCTATGTATGCAGGAGAGGAAGAAGGAAATTTAGCTTAAAAATTCTTTTAAAATTAAAAACTCTATTTTATTGTTCCACGTCAATTAATTTAGGAAGAGAGGGAGAAGGAAATTAAGGTATGGAACTTATTTGTAAAAGTTAATTAGCTTTTCTTTTAAAACTTACTTTTTCTTTCTTATTTTCTTTAAGTTCCTTAATTTTCAAAAAGTTTTTCCTCAACTTTTCTTTTAAAGTACAAAAAACAAGCCCAAAAAAGTGGGGTTGGCTGAATTTAAGACTCTATCCAAACCTGTAATCACTCCAAGAGCTAGTCAATATCAACTCTTTATTAAAATGGCCCACTTAGACAAAGAAAAATAGAGGGGTGTAAATCACTTGAAGTAATGATCTTTGAAGAAATGGTATTTAGATATATATTTTTTCTAAATATTATGAGGTGTGTTTACTGTTCAAATTTCAAATGTTAAGAAGTTTCTATTTGTTAGTTTGAAATGAGAAAATGAAAGTTTGAATGTTGTTGGAATACTAAAAATTGGTTAGGATTCAATCAGAAATCTAGGTCATGATTTGTCGTTCAAAATGAGTCTAAATGTGTAAGTAATTAACTTAACTAAAGTGAGAAAACAAAGATAGTTTTCAACTAAAACATCTTATTAACTAACTGTAGAATAATCATACATGTATTTTTATTTTCCCACATTTGATTAATTTGAGTTAAATCCAACTAAGTCAAGATAATATAATTGCATCCTCCTTTTTCTTTTGGTATCTTGTATCGCTAAGCTTAGCAGCATACCGTGTGTTATTCTGCTAAGGGTGTATGTACCCTCTAATTACTACTAGTCTTTGTGGTTTTGTAGTTGTGTTTGCACATCGAACTTTCCAACTATTAGTAACTGATAATTTGGGAAAGCTATCTAATATCAATCATTTGTTCCATTTCCCAATGAAAGCTTCCAAGAAGAGAATAAATAGCTGAGAGACTTTCAAGATGGTCTAGCCAAGGTTTAGAGGAATTCAAGAAAGAAATAATACTGATAATTAATTTCAGCATTTTGAGAAAAAGTTTTGTATTTCTTTATTAGTTTTATGTGCTCTTGCAAAACTTAATGATATGAACTACTATTTGAATTTGTTTAACACACCAAGGCACCAGAACCTCGTAATTTTGTTAGAGTACAAGCTAGTGAG
The DNA here is from genome assembly GCA_026544285.1 of Pachyrhizus erosus. Taxonomy (NCBI): domain Eukaryota; kingdom Viridiplantae; phylum Streptophyta; class Magnoliopsida; order Fabales; family Fabaceae; genus Pachyrhizus; species Pachyrhizus erosus. The sequence continues at coordinate 8,238 of JAMLFT010000477.1, forward strand.
TACAACTTGTTACAACTTCAATGAAGGATTTTTAAGCTTTTGTCTTGCCTTACCTTGTAGGCTTATACTAGTCCTTTAAGGAAAAATACCCGCATAGAACAACAAAAAACACTGTTATTACCAAAATGGGACATGTTTATTACCACGTTTAAATTAGTGGTGAATAAATATGGTGGGAAATTAAATGAACATGTGACTAGTGAATTTTGTATATTGGTTGTTACCAGTTACCGGAGTCCAACCAATGTCTTCAGTCTTCACGGTAAAATGAATAAATTCATGTTTGTCAAATTATGTGTACAAACTATTTTTTCAAACACTCCCTAGTTCTCCAAACACCCCTTGGCTGCTCTGTGATTACCAAAAATAATGAATCTGTCTCGAGTAATAAAGGGAATAAGTCTATATGCTGAATTTGATTCCTCTAAAGTGCAGGGTGGCTTCCTATGTCTAAAACTACTCTTATTTAATAGTTTGTGGTTCTTAAGCATGAATTTAATTTCTTAGTCTCTGCTTTATTTCTTTTGGTTAGATGTTTTATTGAAGTTATTCACACTTACGCAAATCCAAAATATAACAACTGGTTTATCAAGCTAACTAATAAAAAAGGTCAACAAATCTCAATCCCCTAGTGCTAAATGCTGAAGGAACACAAAGCTTCAAATAGATACACTTATATCTATGCAACTTTTACAGTTCACACTAGCATCTAGGTTACCACAGCTAGGATTAGCTCCAACTGATTAATTTAGGGAATACTGAATACTAATTTCTATGGGGTTTGGTGGCACTTGCACTTCAACAACACCTTCAAGCATCTGCGTCACATTTCTCGTGGTTGGTCTAAGACCAGGATCCTCTTGAACACACCAAAGGGCAATCATTACCAATTTCTCCACCGTCTTCATGTCATCCAATGCCTCTTTGTCGTTCTCAACCAAGTTATGAAGAAAACCTTGTGAGTAACATTCATAAGCCCATTCAGTTAGGATTGCTTTCGCTTCATCTTCTGCCTCGAATTCTACACTTTTTCTGCATGAAACTATCTCAAGTAGAAGCACCCCAAAACTATAGACATCTACTTTAGAGGTGATTGGCATATTTTTGAACCATTCAAGAGCAACATACCCTTTTGTTCCCCTTATGGCAGTGTTGGTTTTGCTCTGGTTCATGTTCAAAAGCTTGGCCAACCCAAAGTCAGAAATTCTTGCATTGTAGTAATCATCAAGGAGTATGTTTTGAGGTTTTATGTCACAATGGATGATCTGTGAACAGCACTCTTCATGCAAATATAGAAGTCCTCTAGCAACCCCATTTGCAATTTGTAGCCTCAGTTTCCAACTTGGTTTCTCCTCATTGAAAAGAAGACTTGCTAAAGTGCCATTGCTCATGTACTCATAAACTAGCAACCTTTCTTCTTCAGTCTCACAAAATCCAAGTAAACGAACCAAGTTCTTATGATGAGTGAGGGCAATGACATTCAGTTCATTCTTGAATTCCTTCTGAACCTCTTCCAAGAGAAAAGTGTTCAACCTTTTTACCGCCACATGAGTAAGGGAACCCATGTTCATGACTCCTTCATACACAACACCAAAAGCTCCCTTTCCTAGCACTTTGTCAAAGCCATCAGTGGCTTCTTCAAGTTCCTCATAAGTAAAGCAACGCAAATTGGATTCCACTTTAGTGTCACTTTTGCCAATTCTTCTAAGCTTCTTCTTGTACCGATAAACATAGGAACTACTCAAGCAGATTGCGCCAACCAATATGAGATTAAGACAAGCAGAACCACCCAAAAGCACTGAGCCAACCACAATCAAAGTGTTCCTACTATTCTTGTTCACAATGATTGGAGGAACAACCAAGGAGGAGTTGTCTTTCCTCACTTTCAAGAAGGCCTTTGCACCATTAAGTGTTGCATCAACTCTACCATTTGAAAGTGGCAACTTCTTCTTCCAGCAGCTATCACCTAGCCTGAAAATAGCAACAGAACACATGCAGTCTTCCATACAAGATTGTCTGCATTCTTCTTCAGTGAAGGGTTTTTGAAGCACATAATCTGAAAGAGGCCAATCAGTATCTATCAACACCTCAAAATCATATAGATCCTTTCTTTTACTAAGTTCATCCTCAACACATGATTGTACAAAATCCGGTTTGCAGCTACCATTGGGATCATTAGGATCAACCAGTGAGTACCATTTTGGGCACTGACAGTTTGGCCTCTTATCATCTCCTAAACTGCAAATGCTATTGTATCCACAAACACCACTACTTGTACTAGAAAGATAACTCTTACATATATTAGCTGGATGAGACCACACTGGGGTCCAACCTCCACTGCTAGAGGAACCCTTTGGATGTTGATAGAGTGTGAACACCCCATCAAAATCAAGAATTGCTCTAAGGTAAAATTGAGAGGTAGAAAGAGAAACTTCACTACCCCCTTCTGACAAGTTGTACTTTTCTTTGTTCTCTCTCAAAATATACATGTCTCCTGTTCTATCAAACACCAATTGAGTTCCAGCACTTGATGTGTTGGACTCAATGGTTCCACTTTCATAGTAGTTTTCATTAACATATCCTGACGGTTTATTTATAGAGTGCATCACAAGATTACCATCATTTTGGAGAAAGAGCTCAAACCTGCCTTTGTTGAATTCATGCCTCCTAAGTTTAGAAGAAAGCTTTTGACCCCTTTGCAGAGTCTGATAGGGCAGCAAGGTGTCTCTATAATCCTTGAAACTCTCCCAAACACTGTTGGAGCTACCATCCTGAAGCACAAAGTTGCCAGTGTCATTAAACACGCCACTAGAAACTCCAACAGTGATGCCCCCAGTGTTCCATAACCGATCACCATTTGGGTCAGTGAGCAGCAACCCATCATCAGCAGAAAGCTCCATTTTTGAGCCCTTTGGTGCAGGCTTGTCACTATTGGCAAACCAAACTATGGTTTTGCCTTGAATCTTAGCATACCAAATGCAAGGTATGAAATGATCAGGAGTGTCCTCAAGTGGGAGGAAACCAAAGGCAAAGTCACCAGAAGGTGATGAAACCAACCATGGGGAGGTGCCAGTTCCTGCAATATGAGAATCACCAATGGCTATGTTGGTTTTGGTTTGTGCTACAACAAAGGGTAGCAGAATAATTGAGCAGAAGAGAAAGGGAAGAAGCAAAGGGGAAGCCATGGTGAGAACCAACTTGGTCCTTACATTTAGTTAGATATGTTGATATATAAAAATCAAGGACTAAGAACAATCCCATTATGATATGGTGGAAAAGTCTTTGTCTTTGTTGAGTGTGCTTAGTCAACCTGAGCTAAAAGTAAAACCATGAGGGACACAGCGTTGTGGAAATTTGGGTTCCTAATTCCATCCACACCTTAGCAATTTGAAACAAAACCGTTATGTCAAGATCAAATAGAATGACCCCACATTTTATATCCGTAAATTAAGTTTAACACACGTAACACAGTAAATTAAGTTTAACACAAGTAACACAGTCAATTAAGTTTAACACAAGTAACACAGTCAATTAAGTTTAACACAAGTAACACAGTAAATTAAGTTTTCAAAATGAACGCGTGACTAAAGGTGTGGGATTGTTTCAGATTAACCTTAGTATCGAGTTTAATTTTAGATATATAACTATGTTAACGGTAATGCTATTTAGTGCAAAAATGGATCACACAAATACTATAAGAAAATAAATATTAAAATCCTCTCTGTTGAATTTAAATTAAAAATTTATAAACAAAACTTTTAATAGAAATCAAAGGCTGTGGGGTACTGTAAAATTTTTCGTACTAGTACGAATTCATACTGAAGACCATTTTTTCTATGTAATCGAAAAAAATTATTTATCTAACAGGATTTAAAAAAAAATTCTCATTTTCATTTCTAAAATTGAGATGTTATCGGATTAGTCTCTAAATTAATATTTATTTTAGAAAAAGAAAAAATAAAATCTTTAAATTGGTATTTTTTTTATTTATAAAAATTGAAAACATACATTAAAGTTTATATTAACTCAGCTTGCTCAATCAACTGAAGTGGAGTCCTTGTTAAAAGTCTTCAGACTGGTTTATTTCAATTCACGACTGAAGTTATGTAATAATAATGATTTTGCTTATGGAATTGTAATGTAGCTATGGTGGCTTCAATATGACATGACTCCTTGGCATGAATCAGTCAAATTTATTAAGATAAAATATTAATTTTATTTTAAGATTTAATTATGATTTGATTCTTATAATTGAAACAAATTATTTGTCTCAATAAAAAGTTAAAAATGAATCATCTAATGTCTAATGTCCTTTTTGTATAATTTTTTTTCATTTTTGCTAATATATTATTTCACCATTGTCCACGCCTCCACGAGACAACACAGATATCAAATGAAGAGAATTTTATTTTCTGCAGCGGAGACACAGAACATCTTTGGCTTGAAATATGGGGTTTACATAATCAAATGATGACATCACCGTGGAAAAATAATTTTTTTTTTCTTCTAGAAACATCATGCATACAACGGAATTTGACATGAGATAATAAAAAGAAATATTTTTTTATTCCACTGAAAAATAAAATTTAAAATAATAAATAGAATAATTCTATTTTACCCCATTTTATTCTATTAACGTGTCAAAAGTTATGTAAGTACCCTCCATCAGTGATCCTTATTATTAATGGAACAATTTACAATATATTCACACACATTGCTTTATATTTTATACATGGTCGATTTAACATTTATTAAGGTGTAAGATCAATTTTAAGATGAGATCTTTTTGAATTAATAAAGATAATATATTAAAGCTATTATCTTTATTTAAAATTTATTTTTTAACACTTTCTGACACAAATCATACTTATCAAGTTATCCAATTTGACATCTCTAAAATGAAAAAATATATTTTAGAGGATAAAGTAAAAAACAAATTAAAAAACTAAAGATTGATATTATAAAATTTTAGATTTTAAAAATATTCATTTAATTTTATATTTTTTAATTTTATATTAAAATAAAAGAAATATTTAATTTGTGTAAGATAGGCCTTAAAATAAAAAATATATATGATGAGATAATATATAAAAGTTTTAAATATTAGTTTTATTTTTTTAAAAATAATATTTTTTAATTTTAGTTCTTTAAAAAATATCATTTTGGTTTTGTAAATTTTTTTAATTTAATTTTTATTATTAAATAATTTTTTATTTTAATCTTTATTATTGTTTAAATAGTGTTATAATAATGATTTTGACAATCTAATAATTTATTATATTATTAAAAAATTTGACAAAATAAATATGTATAATTTTTTTTATCAAAATTATATTTTTAAATATTTTATTAATCAGAGATTATTTGTTTTAAATAAATAAAAATTTATAATATAATTTATTTTAAAATTACATATAATTATTCTATCATATACAGTCAAATAAAAAATTTTTAAAATTAAAAAATATATTATTTATTAGATCAAACTAATATTTATGTCATATATAAAAAAGAGAAAAAAAATGATAGTAATTCATAAAAAAAAAAGAAGGATTTTTTAGGGGGAGAAGAAAAGTTATTAAATTTAAAAGTCATTTTCAAGAACAAAATATTTAATTATACCGATCTGTCTAATATTTTGCATTAAATGACTTTTGCTTTTTTGTCATGATGACTCCAAGTTGACACGTTTATGTTTGGGTGTATGTCCTTTGAATTATTTAATATAAAAAAGTAGTGTACACGACACGAATAGGCAAACGGATGTTTGTGTACACGTCAAATGGGATGTAATGAAAAAGTAAAAGTTTAGGCGCAACACATTTTAAAACATAGTTTGGGTCGAGTACGGAATCTGACTAAGGCAAAAGCAGATCCATTCCTTTTATTTTCTTCACTTTTTGGTATTTCTTTTAACACTAACTCATACATTTATAATATTATTGTTAAGTATGTTTATACTTTAAAATCTACTTATTAGATTAATAATTTTTGTGAAAAAATGACATCATTGTATCTATTTTTAATATTTCATCAGTTTTATTATAATTATCATGCTATAGTTTTTTATGTAAATTAAAAAATTATTTAATAAATAAAAGAGAATAATAATTTAATTTAATTTAATTTAATTTTAGTTAATTTTATTGAATATCATACAAAAAAGTAATAATATTAAAATATATGTTAACAGTGCAAATAAAAAATAATTAATATTATATTAAAAAGTTAAATGACAATTATTTTGAAATAATTTTGTTTTACATGACAATTAAAATGGGATAGAAGAAGTAATACAATTTACTTATGATTATAAGTTATATTTAATATATTTGTTTTTATTTAATTTTTCAATAACATGAACATTGGTCTCATTTAGAGTTTTTTTTATTTCTTATAATTGTAAAATATTTCAGGCCTATATATGTTTTTGGTTCATGAAAAAATTTATTTTGTATTTTATCTCTATTGTTTCATTAGCTTTGTTAACTTAAAACATCGTCATCTAATGGAAAATATATCAACAATTATGATAGAAAAAATTTCGAGGACCAAAAGTCAAGAAAAAAATTATTAGAGATCAAATGCAAAATTAAAAAATAGTTCAATGACCAAAAACACATTAAAATTAATATTTAAATATTATATTTATTCATCTTCATGTTTACAAGGATTGGTTTTTGTGATTGAGAGGGAGATCATCTAGTTGTGGTTGCTTAATCATCATCATGGTACTCAGTATTGACGGTCACTTACAAAAACTATGACACCTAATTATGTAACCAATAAGGTAAGAATATAAGTGAGCAAAGAAAACATATATGAGATAGAGTTTGCTTGTGTACATATAGGGCATTATGGAGATGATGTATTTGGTGGGTCACTATGCGTCATTTGACAAGATGCTCATTCTAAGAACCATACTAAGAGATCATGCTACGTTAAGTGGTGCTAGGATGCAACATCCATGTTGATGTTAGAGGTTTGCATATTAAGGTTGAGATATGATCAAATGTTAGTTACGCTTGTCATTTAAGCTAAGTTATGTAGTCACCCAAAGATCTTACTAGGGTGTTTAGTTGGCTAGTGGTAGGTTAGGTTGGATAGGCTTGAGCCATGTTTAAAATAGCTCTCCCTAAGTTGGTTTCTCAAAGGACACAATAAGCCTACATAAAGTAGCTTATGTCATTGTGATTTGTCTAAGGTTCATCACATTTGACATTGAGTTTCCTTTGTCATTTGCTTTTTTGTGTTAAGTAGTTTGGACATCATATAGGTCTAGTTTAGTGGAACAAAGGCTTGACACATGTCGAGCAATTGATGATAAATTCATATTTTATGAATTCATGTACATGAGTTCAATGAAAAAAATGAAGAAAAAGATTTATATAAAGGAGAAAGCCCATAAAATTCATAAAAAGAAATTTATTTTCAAGTTAGTCTTAGATAAAAAAAAGTCATGAGAAAATTCCTTTCATTTTGTAAGAAAATATAGCAAAATACTTGCAAAAATAGTGTTGTGTTTGAAATGTTGGAGTGATGTCTCATGCTAGAAGAAAAGAAAGCATAATTTCTCCCTAGAAGTTCATTATGGAACACTGAGCATGAGCTACGCTTTATGTTGAAAACAATGGATCCTCTCGAGAGCTAGAGTAGGAAACATTAAGATAGGGAGAAACTTTATATGAGATGCAAAATCATGCAACCCATTAGATATATTATCACAATATCCTATATGTTTGGCCAACATTAGATACTAACAATGAGTTATTTTAGGATTATAATTGAATTTTTCTAGGAGATAGGCACATTCCAACTTATATTTAAGCTTTTTTGCAAGGTCCATTTGTTAAATGTGTTGCAAAATCATTTCTCACATGACTCACCCTACTTTAAGATATTTATCTGCATTTTCAACATTAAAGAATCAACTCTTAGAAAAGGAAGTTGAAGATTCAATGGATTCACCATCTTCCATGATCGTCTTGTTCACTTTTGATTTTATCATGTTTTGCTAATTTCATTGTAGTTAAGGTTACATGAACCTTATGGAATTCCTCTATGTTGAACCATGATTTAATGCAATTCTTTGTGATTAGTGTAATTTACTATGTTCTTAATGTTTTCTTACAACTAGCCGATGATAACGTTAACTTTGAAGATGAGGAATCATATGTATATGTTCTAATTTGAATTTGATTACCATTTATTAAGTTGAGCATAAAAATAATATTTCTGAATACATGTGTTCTTATGATATTTGCACTTAATGCTTAATTTAATATAAATGGAGTTGCAAAAGTAGAACATTAAAGTTGAATCAAAATGGTTTTATGCTAAGAAATTAGGTGTAGCCTAGTTTAGTGAAATTTGAACTTCGAATTCGTGAGTGAATTATTTTTAATATGAGTAAAATACAAATAATGAACTTGAAGGAATTCAAATCCCTAACTTACAATCATTGATGCTTAATCTCTTAAAAAGTACCTATAAGCATAACATTATATTCAATTTTTGCATTTATGTTAATGGCAAACATAATTTTCCTTTCATGGATAATAATTCATTGATTAAATTGGTACCTCGATCCATGTAGAGATGATACTTTACTTATCAAGTTTTTACTTATTTGATTAGTGCACTTGCAAAAAAAAAAATTATATATTTTATAAGCATTACTAAGGTTCAATAGTTAAAGATGTGCATCTATTCATTTTTCTTTTTTCCTATAAAAAGCCTAATAATGTGTTTGGATGGAAAATTTAAAAAGGGTAACTCATTTTTTTTAGAGAATTTTAAATGTTTTATGGTGAAATATGTTGCTTGGATGAATAATTTAAATTCTAGTTATTTGTCAAAATATTTTGATTACTTAAAAATATAGAATTTTGAATTTCACCATAAAATAAGAATTTAAAATTCTTAATATTTACTCGTTCTTTCTCTACCAACTCTTTCTCTCTCTTCTCCTTTTTTTCTCTACCCTCTCTTTTTCTTTCTCCTTTTCTCTTTACCCTTTCTTTCTCTTTCTCCTTTTCTGATAAAAGTCTATCTCAAGAAGAAGAAACTATGGATGCTTGGAAGTTTCAAGGACTTCTTATTATAACAAGGAAGAGAAGAATTAAAGAAAAGATTGGACTCTTTATGGATTTTTGTGAATCTAAGTCTCTTGAGCTTGACTTTAGGCCACAAGCCCAATTCGAGCATGTGTGGTTTTGAGCTTTGTATTTTAAGTCAAGTAGTTGAAGACTTCTTTTTTAGTTGTATTTTTGTTTGGGCTTGTATTTTGGCCCATTAGTTTTTAGGATTTGGACTTGTGCATATTCGATTTGGGCCTTATTCTTCTTGTAAGTCCAAACTAAAACCTTAGCTTGTGATGTGGCTCGTGCTAAGCTTGTTAGGTGCCTCTAGCTATATTGGTTACCTATATAAGCTAGGAAGTCAACATTACTCAAAACCTTTGAATCATTTTGAATGAAATCTCATTATAAGTTTTTAGAATTCTCTCTCTAGTTTCTAGTGGGTGACCTATCTTAGATTCCTTATCAAAGCATACAAGCTTTGTGACAAATTCTCTCATTCCTTATCTTGAAGCTTAGGCTCAAGTGGCGAAAACCAATTCTTCTCCTAGACCATTGCTTGTTCTTGAAGATTTTCACATGTGAAGATGAAGATCCTTGGAGTTTAGCTTCATTCGAACCTTGGAGCTCATCATTTAGTTCTTGAAGAGGATTCAACCTCGAATCCAAACCTAGGAAACCTGCAAAACAAAGAATTAAAGCAGTAAAATGAAAAGTATTGCAAAAATAAAAGAAACTACTCTTAAAGAGATTTGAATTCCTTGAAAAGAAAAATCTCTTATTATCTACATGCCTATATAACCATCCTCCTAGATCAAATACAAACTTAAAGAACCCATGCATATTAAAATTCATCTCAAGATAATATAGAATTCCTAAACCTATATAATACCAACGATATGGTTCATGCAAGTGTAAATCAAAATCATGGTGCAAACCCAAAATATTTTGAATGGAAACAACATATAAATCATAAGGTCTTGACATGGTGTGAATCAAAATTTTCTTCTTGGATGAAATGGTCAACATATAGCTCAACTTCTTCTTCCCTTTGTTTTGTCATTTGCTCCTTAAGGCACAAGTCTTCCTTAGACACTAAAACAAAAGAATTAAAATTGTTAGATGTAATATCAATTATATAAGAAGAATTAAATTCACAACACAATTGAAAATAAGAAGTTAAATTTTCATATCCTTCTTTTGAAGATTCATCTTCACTTTCCTTTGCAAATATTTCCTTTTCTTGTAATTCTTTTTCTTTCATTTCCTTTTCGGCTAACTCTTTTTCTTTCATTTCCTTTTCTTCTAACTCTTTTTTTCTCATTTCCTTTTCTTGTAACTGTAACATCCTGATAAAATAAAATAAAATAAACACAGAATAAGAAATTAGTACATGTTAGGCAAATAAATAATAAAACAGTTATGGGATAAAGAATTTTTTATTAGTAATATTTAAATATTTCTTGAGAAAATCAATTTAATGTGTGTTTGTCTCCAAATTAAAATTTGGAGAAGAATTAATTATTAATATATATAGTTAACGTAATGAAAATAAATAATAGAAATTTTAAATAGGGGAAATGTTATTTAGTGATATTTATATTTTTCTTTATAAGGACGTTTGAGTATGTGTGTTTGAATTTATATTAAATGTTTTAGAAATTTAATCTTTATTATTATAAGTATTACTGTAATAAAAATTAGTTAATTAATTTATTAAGAAAATGATTGTACTATTAATAGTTAAAATGAAAAGGATTATTGTGTCCATTAATATTAATATTGATATTTTTAGTGATTAAATTATATTAAAATATTTATAGAAAATTAAATTATTATTATTGTTGTAATTGTTAGTATGATGAAAATTCACTAATTAATTAATTAAAAATAAATAATAGTCTAGTTAAAAAAATTAAGAAAATTTTTATTTTAGATAAATAACGGATAAACATAAATATATGCAGAAGAATAAAATGTTAAGTATAGAGATTTTATGAAATTAATATGTAAATATATATGTATAATTAATTAAGTTAAAAATAAATAAATGAGTAACTTAATAAAAATTTGAAAAATAAAGGAAGAACTATAATTAATATTTTTAGATCTTTAAAATAATTAAAATCTGAAAATAAATATTAATTATATAATAAAATAAATAAAATATATAAAAATGAAAAAGATGGAAAAACCAAAGAAAAAGTAGCTGAAATTCGAACCCATGCCCCTATCCGCTAGGTTGGAAGTCGTTTGCGCAAACACAAGGCGCGGATAATATATGAGTTGGCATTAATTAACATCGGAAAATAAAACCCAAGTGAAAACAAAAAGGAAAGCGCCTGAGGTAAAGCTCGAATCGGGGACCTGACACTCACGTCCAGTGTTTTAACCGCTAGGCGACGAGTGTATTTAGACTTATAAAACGCGAGGGATCGAATGACGCAGAGCGAGCCACGTTGTCCCTGCGCGTGAACGGATTTTTTTTTTTTTTTTTTCTCCTTCCTCGAGCCTCCTTCTCCAGTTGCGTCTGCCTCTGCCCTCTGTTGTTCTACTCTACAAGCCGTCGTGGTTGCAGACGGAAGCAAATCACAACCTCAAGTCCCTTGTTTGCAACTCGCACCTCCCTCCTTCTATTTAAGCCCCATTCTCTTCAACCTTACCTTCTTCCTTTGAGATTTCGAACCAGAACCTTCACCCAATGCTGTGAACCCATTCCTTTAGTTGTTGAAGTCGTAATCGAGTGTGAGACCAAATGCTGCTCCTCTCGTCAGAATCAGAAAGGTCGCCGAAGTTACCAGAACTCGTTGGAGATAAAAACTAGTGGTAGGAGGAGTTTTCTAATACTTGATTTCTTCCGCTTAAATTGAAATTGAAATTGAAATTGAAATTGAAATTGATGTTTTACTGCCATAGATTTTGTGGTCTTTTTGAATGACTTGGAAAGATTGAATTTAGATATTTTGCGAAATCAGTCCTGTTAAGTGAGTAATTTGTTATTTTATGTGAATGATATTGCTAAAAAAACTCTAAAATTGATTAGGTGATGAATCAAATAAGCTTGGGTTGTATTTTAAAGGTATAATAGGCATTCAATCAGAACAAATTGTTAATACTGATGGTAAACGTTTGACTTGAATTCGAAGGAAATTATTATTAGGCTTTAAAATGAATGAATTCTCAAATTCCATAATATGTTTGGAATTAGTATAACATCTGATATTACTTAACTAACGAGTAATATAATATACTGGAAAGAAAGTAAATAAGTAATTATTATAATTTTATATATATATATATATATAAGCATAGCCCTTGAATTAGAGATGATAAAATTCTCCAATAATATACTGGTAAAAATTTATGATTTTATGTAGAATTTCTACTAATGGAAATCTTATAGATTGAAACTAATTACTACTTATCTGAAATCGTGTGCCTTTGATGAGACCAAATTCCCTTATTGCTAGAATTGATACTTGTTACTAAAATTAACTTAGTTAATTATTATAAAATGAAATTGGAAATTATTGGAAGATCTGAAATTAATTTGGCAGTGTAAGATATAATAATTCCAAAATCGAATTAGAAATAATTTCCTATAAGCTGATCTAATTTGATAATTGACCAATTGAACTAAGGGAGTCATATTTTATGTTGAAATTGAAAAATTTCGAAGTTTAACCTGAATAAAGAGAGATAATATCATACATGAAATAATCTTTTGGAAAATTGTTGAAGGACGAGTTAGCTAGACTATGAAATAGTAAATTACCTATGCATCTTAGACATTTCACCATACCATAGTTTTATATAAAATAATAATATTTTGGGTAATGATAGGAGTAAAAAAAAATTTACTTGTAGGGGCTCTGAGAAGGAAATTTTTAGAGGCTTATAATATATCTTTACCAAAATAAAATTAGAAACTTAAATTTAACATTAGCAGCTATAGAAATTTTAGGATGTTAATTTTTTTAGGCCAGTTGAGAGTTCTTAATCATTTTCCAAAAATGAAAATTGGTTAGATTTTCAATAAAAAAAACTGTTAAATGTTGCACGCTTGAAAGAATGTTAGGAAAACACTAATTGTTAAGAATTAATTATTCTGAATTCAAGACAAATTTTATTATTATCTTCTTATTTTATTATTTACTAAATAATAAATTACCTTAAGTTAAGGTTTATATATATATATTGTTACTGGTTACTTACAATATAATGAGTACATAAATTATAAAAAGGAGAGAAATGATAGAGAATTAAAATAAAAATAATAATAAATAGTAACAAATTAGCACCAATTTAAATAAGCATTAATAAATGCTACTATAATTTAAAGATATAAAATAACAAGAAAAAACCTTTATTTTAGGATCATCACTAATGAATAATCATTAATTGGTTGTGAAATTAAGTTTTTTTTATTTGAATTGCTTGTCTTTATTATTTATAGATAGATTATGACACAAATTCTAATAAAAGAAAAATGATGACTATCTATTAAAAATAGAACTTATGTAAGAACCCTAAGATAGCGAATAAACAAAGATTTAGGAAGATGACGAGTCTCTATGAATAACGAATTCTCCCTATATGTTATACAACTCGGGTTCTTAATGTGTAAGTAACTGATTGAGGGGAATGTAACATTAGAGAATGTGAGAACAAAATAAGTATCAAGAGACTCAGTCACAAAGGAGGAGGAGGTAGTTGACGAGAACAAAATAAAATTACGAGTATGAGAATTGAGATTAGAGTATTGCATGAGTTGACTACAGTAAGTACTTGAAGAATGTTCGTAAGTTCTTTGTGAGTCTATGGGGGTAATATAAGGTGTCAAATTGTGACGACTCTGATATCAAAGGGATTCACATAACTAGCTTGGCATTCCCAACAGAGTGGGACATTACCATGATTCGGTTGAGAGTATCCTGATCAGATGTACCAAATAAGATATGTAATCCGATCGTTACCCAAGAAATGCAAATATTGGATAAATATTACTTATTGTGTAAGTCCTCTTGGAGGTAAAAATATGTGGAGGCATCAAGGGGCCCTAAAATACGATTAGTAGAACATCTCAGTAAGCGCGACATGGTGAGGAGATGACATGCAATGATAGATATAGTTTGTTTTAAGTTATTCTATGTTTGTATGTGTTTGAGGATGAATGACTCATTCTTACAACCTCACTTTCAGCTGATGATGAGTAGGGCAATCTTCAAATATCATATGGATCTCCTAGTAGGATTATGGGCATAGGCATTGGTAGTCAGAGGTAACTTCTAGCAAGAAAAAGGCAGCGAACATCCACCTAAAGAAAGTTAGAAACTTCAAAGGTCGCATGTGGACGTTTGTGACTATATGTGTGTGTGTATGTATGTGTGTGTGTGTAAGTTATTTCGTATGTTATTGATATACTATTGTATTAATTATGGATGCATGTATTAGTACGATTGCAAAAAGATTATGTTTATTTAACTTGAATGCTTAATAGAGTCATTTTTTCAATTTCCCTTAAATGAGATAAATCAGATTATTTTGTTATCTACATTTTACATTGTTATAACTATATATTATTTCTTACGTTCAAACTGAATTTCAAGAGTAAAGAATTTGAGGTACTTTTAAATAACTATAAATCTTTTCATTAGAAAGGGATGAAAAAAAATAAACCTCAATTTTTTTCATGTTCACAAAAAGTCAAATATTCAACTGATACTAATAAATTTAAATTAAATAAATACTTTCAAAAATTAATGATTCGATAGGGTGTTACAGTAACTTTTTCTCTATTTCTTTTTCTCTTTATCTACTCCTTTCAAGTTTTATTTGCTTCTTTTTTTCTTCTATTTCCCAATTTGGACATTCATAAGTCATGTGTCCTCTCCCCTCATACATTGAACACTTAATAGCACTAGATTTAAGCTTTGAGGATGAACTTTTCTTTTTGTCTAAGGTTGTCCAAATTAACCTTTCATATCTATCATGCTCTCTATTTTTCTCATGTATAAGCCTTACTATTTCCTCTCCATTATACCTTGGCCTAACACCACTATCATCTCTAGTATGCCTCGACTTATCATACAACTTTCTTTCCTCTCTTCTATGTCTTACTCTATATCTTCTACCATCATCATTATCATAGTAATAATCACTAACATGAAAAGATGAAGAAGGTCTATCATGCTTTTTAATTAAGTCATCTATCATATGGTTCAGGTCTTTGTTATGTCTTTCATGTCTTTCAAAAATTTCATTTAGTCTCCTTTCACTTTCAATTTGCATTCTTTTCATATGTTTTAACATTGATGCCATAAACTTGGTGGATTTGGGTGAAAGAACTTCACTATCACTATCACTTGCAATACCTATAATCAAAGAACAAAGTTAGCACAATCAAAATATCAAGAGAAATTCCTCACAATTTCAAGCACTCATGTATCACACAAATGAAGGCTTTTTCAATGATGATACACGCTTTCTTTTTACCCCTTCTTAACTTTCTTTTGTCAATAGGAAGCAATTTCTCCAATTTTCAATTCAAAGGCTAAGCTTTATGAAGGAGGCATAGATTCAATCAAACCAAGTAGCCAAATGAAATGAAAATTACAACACACAACCCAAGAAATCACAAGAAGACAAGCAAAAAATGTTTCAAGAAATGAAAGCTAAACTTCAAACATAGAAGATGTGGAAGACAAATAGGATAAGTTGTAAGAGACTCAAAAGTTCTGAAAAGGTAACACAAGAAGAAAGTAATATGACAACTCAAGGAACCAATTTCATGTATACACAAATGAAAAGAAAGGCCAAAGATACACTAAGCATGCACAAAGTATCAATACAAGCAAGAATGAACCAAGAACAACTCAAAACATGCTACACAATTTTAAAGAAATTTAAGATACAATGAAGTAACTCTATAGAATATATGACATTAAACAAAGCTTAAATGAATCAAGATGATACTAGAACAATACCAAACAACCACAAAAAACAAGAAAAATAGAAGCAAAAATGATGTAGGAATACCTTGATTTGTGTGTCAAAACACTACCAAAAAATTGCTTACAATTTTCAATGTACTTCCAAGTCAAAGAATAGGTAGATTTTGATGTTTTTGATGCAGTACTTCAACTATTTGCAAGTTAAAAGTTGGATTTAAAGATTGAGAAGAATAGGTGAGTGCATTTCAATTATTTTTTAATTTTGGGTCCTTATATTTTTTTAATTTGTATTTTGACCTATATATATTTATAGTAGTACCCAACTATGTTTTTTTTCTTCTATTTTTCTATTATTTTTTAATCAAAAAGTGATTTTAATCCAAGTTTCAAGATCAAACTCAAGTTCTTGTAAAAGATGATGAAGAACACTTGATGAATTTTCAAGAACATAAAAAATCTATCTATCTCCAAATAAAAGACAATTCACAAGGTTTTGTAGCTCTTGAATATGATAACACAAATCCATAACAAATTTCTCAAAAGGAGATCAAACAAATCACAAAACTAGAATCAAAGTTTGAGTACACAAGAACACGTGATGAACTAACTTTGAACTTTCAACAACATGACTCTAAAAACAAGTGAATCTAACACTTTTAAATAATATTCCCACAAGTAAACACAAAGGCTTAACAAGAAAACTAGAGTAGAATCATGATAAGAATAAAAAACTAACTCAAAAAGAATGAAAACACATGAAGGAATTTTATCAAACACTTGGTAAAATTTACATGCACTTTTGTGAATCACATTTTAACAAATCTAAGAGGTTTACACCGATTATGTTGCATATTTTTAATCCTAAACATGTTAGGAACAAAACCTATGCATCAATTCAACAAAGAAATGAATCATCAAAAACAAACTTGAAAATGAAAAATCAATGGAGGCATTTCACTTTTGCGAAGCACAATTTGTTTGAATCAAGCCATCAATTGATGAATCAAGACACAAAGGAAGTGTAGGAATGCTTCAACATCAAAATGAACCACATAAACAACCAAGCAAAATTGAAAAACTCAAGAATCAAAGGCACAAAAGTGACGTTAAAAAGGAAAATTGACGAACAAGCAAGGAACCAAACGAACAAGAAAAAACATGAATCAAGCTAACATTTGATGCAAAACTTCATTAAAGACATGGACAAATACTTCAAAAGTAAAATCGAAAAAAAAAAAACCAAGTCCAAACAAAGAGGAATCAACACAAAACGAAACACAAAATGTTGCAAGCATTTGATCAAACACATGGTAAACAAATGAGCAACTTTACGAACCACAAATTAGCAAGAATCAAGCTATCATTTGATAAATTAACAATGGAGAATGCTTCCACAATAGAACCCACACCAAAATAAGATGACTCACATAAATACAAAATACAAAAGAAGGGACAATAGGTGATGCCCAAAAATAAGCTTGAAGTGAGAATGCTAACTAAAACCAAGAGCAATACCAAATGTTGGAATGAAAATCAAGTTATGGAATTAATGGCTAATCTAGATACCAAATGTTACAATTCTCCCATGGATTGTAGTTTTCAAGCTTCAAGGATCTTCATCTTCTTATGCAATCTCCAAGAACAAGAAATGGATGAGGAAAGAAATGAAAATCCACAACTTGAGTATGAAATTCAAGATAAAGAAGGTAATGAATTCGCCACAGAGTTTAGAAAAATTGATAAGGAAACTTAAGACTTTACTCACTAGGAGAAAAAGAGAGAATCTCATAATAAGAGAATTCAATATTTCATTTCACTTTAAGTTCTCTCATTGTGAGATTCTCTCTTTTACTCCTAGTGAGTGAAGTCTTAAGTTTTCTTATCAAAGTTTTTTAAACTTTATGGCAGATTCATCACCTTCCTTATCTTGAATTTTGTATTCAAGTTGCGGATTTTCATTTCTTTCCTCATCCATTTCTTGTACTTGAAGATTACATAAGAAGATGAAGATCCTTGAAGCTTGGAAGCTTCAATCCATGTGAGAATTATATCATTTTCTCTTTACTCTCTCTTTCTCTTTCCTCTCCTATCTTTCTAACGTGATTTTTCTCTCTTCTCTCTCTTCTCTTTTTTGTCTCTTTATCAATATTGACATATTTTTAATATTTTATTTTTAATTATTGAATTATTAAATATGATTTAATATTTAAATTATTAAATATTTAGAAATTAGCTAATATTTATTTTAATAAAATTTAATATTAAAAATTCAATTTCTAAATACATGTTTTAAAAAAATTACATATAATTAAAAACTGAATTATTCTTTCTAAATTAAGAATTCAAAAATTTTAAAAATTTAAATTAATTTGTCCAAACAAAGCATTTAACAAATAATTTTTTAATCAGAATAATTTAAATTTCAAACATCTCAAATTTTTTGAAAATTTAAAATTCTTCAAATAAACACAAGATAAAGGTTTCTCTTGTTTGTTCTTGTGTTTCTTTCTCATTTTTTTTTCATGTTTCTACTTTTGGTAGTGCATTCTTCTTATCTTCTAAAGAGTTTTCACACACTTCTCCCGCTTCTAGTTCTCACGTTTGTGTCAATGCATTTCATTCTTCCCAAGTACTTCTTTCTTTGCCATTTTATCCATTTTTTGCTTTTTGTAGATTCTTTATTCTTTTTACATTGTTTTATGTTTAGTTTTCACTGTTGTATCTTTTCTGTTATATTCACATTTTACTTGTCTTTTGTTTTGAACTATGGATTCTTGTTCATCTTTGTCGTTTCCTATTCCAAGGGGTCATTGTCCACAATGATGCCCCTTCTCCCTTTTGGTGGAGACATTTAATCGCAAAGGTGACTTTCTTGTGGAGGGTCATTCCAAGCATTTTGCAACTTGCTTCTCCTCCATAAAAGCAAAAATTTCCAAATCTTCCTTTGTTTCTTCTACAACAATAGGCATATTAGAAGCTTTAGTTTCGTCTTCTGTTATTTTTCCACTACTTCTATAATGACTTCTACTTTTATTATAGAAACCTTAGTTTTGCTTTCTAATTCCTCATAAACATCTTTGTCTTATTTAATCTTTCTTATGTTTCCTTATCATTTTCTTTAGAAAATGGTCGCCAATGTCCTAGCTTTAGGCTTTCAAGTCTCATGCTTTTGATATTCACTTGTCTAAAAGAGAGTATAAGTCTCATTTTTTTTAGGGTGTGTAATGTATCATCAATAAATCTCATAATCTAAATGAAACCAATTAAATTAATTAATACGCATTGATGAGATCATTAGTTATTTATACTTTAAATATACATCATACTAATTATAATTAATTTTGTAGTTAAATTTATCTTTTTTCAATTCGAAACAATCCAATAAGATATATTTTAACTTTTAGATTAATATATATTTTAAATTTAAAACTTAAATTTAATTTGATTTTTTTATTTTTTATTTATTTTAATTTTCTATAACCTTCTCTAATGATATCAAATGTCTTAATTTGGTTATACTTATCATTTCTATTTTTTATTTTTTTAGGTAAACAAATTATTGATATATGTAAAGTAATAACAATAGAAAATTTTAATATTTTAAATAAAATAAATAATTAGTTATTAAAAAAAGGAATTTTTACCTTTCATTAATATAAAACTAAATATTTATGTTATAAATAAATTAAATATTTATTTAAAACAAACAATAACTGTAGATTAAAACTAGAAAAAATATAATAATTTATTTTTATTATAGCTTGATGATCCAAACTAAACCATTTTTCTTTTAATTAATTCAGTTTGAGTTGGATTGGCCAAAAAATATTTTCAAAACTTGAATCAAATCAATCTATAAATTATAATTATAATTCGAATAAATTATCAATTGAATCTTTGAAATATTACCTTACCTCCTAAGTGGTTTCCAAATAAAAAAAACTTGAGAAATTTTAGAAGTATTAAAAATCATTTTAATTAATCCATTAAATATTAAAAAACCATTGAAATTAATTCATAATTTTTATTAAAATACATCAATTTTGAGAGTAAAGCGGTGAATATTTAATTGTTTTAGCAATTACTAGTATTAACCAAGGAAAGAAGGTAATAATTTGAGGACGAATTGATTATTTACTTTTGTAATTTTTTTACTAAAAATATTTTTAACTCGCAATACCCTTAAACTTTCCTTGTAAAATAACTTATTTCTATTTACAAATAAATAATTTCTCATAAACTTATATTTTTGTTTTACGTGTTTCATTAAATATATTTTGTAATATACTTTTTTTATTGTTGTTTAAAAGATAGTTTATAATGTTTTATATTTTTTATTTTCTTCAGTACAAGTGCAATGTTTAAGTGCTATTTTTTATAAAAAAAAAAACAAATAGAAAGTCGGCCATGCCACATAGAAAAAATATCTCAAACTAAATTTTTTTACTTTGATAATCACATTTAAAATGTAACTTGTTTTGATTAGAAAATCTCATTCTGCTAAGAAACATCAAGTATATATTAATGAGAAGAGGATAAATGTATTTCTAATTTCTATAAATATATTAAACTTTAGTTTTAGTTTTTCAATTTTTTAATTTTTTCTTTAAAAGAAATGTTTTAATTTCTTGAAATTTTAAAAATTTTAAAAATGAATTCTATCATTGTTTGACATGGTGGCAGCAGCACATTTGAGAATTGAACTCCTCTTGTTCTACTTTTCCCTCATTGAAAGTGGAAAGGTCTAGAAAATTGAAAGGTCCCAGAGTTCTCCAGTTCTTTTTGAACTGTTAATTTAATAACTAAACCAAGAGTTCACTTTATCTTTTCATTTGCATAATCACTCTTTTCCTATTATACTATTCACTTTCTCACTGTTAATTTGCTTCAGTGTTGTTGTGAGTTTGTGGTGTGTGATTTTGAGAAGTGATCAAATACATTCATAGGGTAATGGGAACACCAAATGAGCACATTGAGGAAATACAACCCTTTTGAGGAAATACAACCCTTTGATTGAAGACTTCCATCAAGCTGTTAAGAATCTCTCTATTGAACTTTACACCAAAGATTTGCATTTCCTAATGGAACTCATTCAGGTACCCATTTACTACTTATCAGTATTTCCCAATTTGGATAAATTTTCCTATAAATGTTTTTAAGAAAAACATAAAAATAAAAATAAATTTTTTATAAGTGAAAATTAATTTATATATAATAACATAAAATAATTTATAAAAAATTCTTTCATATTAGCTTTTCAATTTTAGTTTTTAGTATTTTGTTATAGAGTTTTATTTATTTATTTATTTGTTAATACAGAGTTTGATTGAATATGCGTGCATGTGATTAGACGTGCTTTTTGTTTTTAGCTTCATGGATTATAAATAATGTAATTAAATATTTATTTAACAAATTATTGTCATTGTCATGAATTTGATTGTGAAGTTTGCTAAAATAAATTATTAGAATGACATGCAAACTTTTCCAAATGCCCCTTATGTGTAGTTTTGCAACGACGTGAAATTTGGATATCAATACCTCATTTGAGAAAGTGTGTTTTGATAACATTGACTTCTTTGCATAAATTGTATGCTTTTGATGTTATTCAGTTTTAAAATAATTGCAAAAGTGATCATCGATAAGATGAAGCTTTTGCTCTTCGACATTGTATTAGATATAACATATAATATAATGCGGAAATATATAAAAGATGCTTCTAAATTTCACACTTTGTGATTAAATAAAACAGAGAGAACATGTTGAGCAAACGGCTAAACATATAACGAAATTATCATGTTAACTATCAAGTTGAAGCTGTAAAAAAAAAAACTATCATGTTGCGCAAAAAATAACAAGTGTTAATATTGTTACTTAGTATACTTAAATTTGATTTGATTGATAATAATATTATTACTATATAGAGAGAGAGGTTAAAATATGATTATATTTCTAATTTTTTGATAGAGTAAGAATTATTAAAATTAAACTCTATTTTTTGATAGAGTAAGAATTATTAAAACTAAACTCTCTGTTTTTATTTAAATAAGTTATTTTTCCCTAAATTAAGATACTGTCACACTTTAAATCATATTCTTGTTTATCATTCATCAATTTTGTATTTCTTGGTATATATTCATTAAACTTGTTGTTGTCACATATATAGGCAGACTGATCCTAAGATTGTTGTGTCCAGGATAAACTGAAAAAATGGTGCCCCTAATTATTTGAATATTGTTGTATTTTCTTTTCTTTTCTTTTTTAGCAAAATCATTAATAATTCTTTTATAATCAAGATTTTTTAAAAAATTATTTTCACTAGAAATCAGAGCAAGACTATTTAATCTACCTTGAGACATATAATAATATAATTCATTTAGGATAAATTATCTAATACAATTTAATCAGTGCTGATTATGAACGCTGATACTTTCTAAATAAATAAATAAACTTACGAGGAATCTTTGGAGACCACATTGCGCGATGGAAGTAGGACTAGCAATTATGGTGAGTGGAGTTTCATGGTTCAATTTTGAGACTAGAGCAAAATTAAAAGGCTCATAATTTATGACTGTTTGAAGGATGAACAATAAGGAATTTAAAGAGATATTAGAGAAGAAGAGATTAACTGGAAAGAGAAAGTTTAAAACTTTTGTTTATGTTAACATTGAGACAATTCATCACCTTGTGAGAAATAGAAAAAAATAATATATCATGGGTATACCTACCTATTTTAATGTTAAGCATTCCTTGTGCATAAATTACATTATCACCTGTTTATTTTCTAAAATTATGAGTTGAGTAATGGAAACATCATTGATTATCAATTAATAATTTGTTAGGATTTAGGATTTAGTGTGCTCAAGACTACCACTGTATATATAGGACAAATGCTTTTTAAAAGTGTTTTTTTTGTTTAACCAAGTGTATTTGTTTATATAAATTTTCAACAGAATAGTATAGAGTAAAATATTCCGCAAAGAACATTAATTTGACAGAAAAATATTAAGTACAAAATCAATCAATACGAAGAAATAACTATAGTCTTATAAGTTGTCATAAAAAGATTCATTCTTCAAATCTAATAGTCACAGTTCATTTTGATTTGCTTCCTTGTTGCAATATCTGTGAGCACTTAGTTTTTTTAGCCATATAATTTAGTAACATATATCTGTGCATATAAATAGAATAAAAAAATGTCATTTTAATTTATTATGCTACCTTAAGTTATGATAGTATTGTTTGTCATAAAAAGCTTTTATAATTATAACTTAATTATATTCGATAATTTTTCTTTTAAGTATTAAATGATGTTTCATAAATTACAAATATGCTTAGGACATATTTATCAATTCATTCTAGATTTTGGATTTATCTATTCATAATGTTTGTTAGGGTTAGGGCTTCAGTTATTTTATGTAGAGTTAGAGACATGTGAATGAAATCAATAAAATGTGATGAAAATATTTTCCTGCAGATATATTCTATTATTTTTCTGTTCAGTTTATTGCCTTCATGAATACGATGCAATTATTATATTAAATTGTAGTGGCTGATTTACCATTATCAATTTATTGTTAATTTCACATAATGCAGGGGATAATCTGTACTCTGAAGGAGTGAATCCTTCATTAGAGTTCATCATAACTTCTAAGGACAAGCTCCTGCTACATTATTGATTTTCAACAATGAAAAGGGTTTCTCCCTCAAAAACATTGAACCTATATGCAGAGTTGGACGGTCCACAAAGAAAGGCAAAAGGAGCAGTGGTTACATTGGTGAGAAAGGTACATTCTCTAACTTAAATGTCTCCACAAAAAAGTTTGTATCTTTGTTTTGATGTTCTTGCTTTCAGTGAAGATTATTTAAATGGTATTTGAATACTAGAATAAATTGTTCATATATGCACACAACTTGCTTGGATCAATGCAAAACCAAACTATTTGTTTTATGAAGAGATGCTTGTAACTGTTAACAACGTTTTAGTAAATAGGACTGTATTTCTTGTGCTAAACATGGTTCTCACTACACATTTAAACATTTAACTGTACGATTTTTTGAAAGGCCGTGTTAATCAATTAACATGTTTAATGTAATATAAGAACTTCAGAATCAAGGGGCAGAAGATTATGCATTAAAGTGGCCAAATGAAAAAAAAAAAAAAAAAAAGATGCAAATGTTTGACGCAATCTCTCCTGTGGTTGATTTGCAGGAATCGGTTTCAAAAGTGTATTTCTGGTCATTATTCGGCCTTATAATTTTAGCAATGGATATCAGATATGTTTCAATGAGAAGTCTTGTCTGCGTTGTGGCCGGGTATATAGTTCCCGAATGGGTTGAGGAGAAGATATATGGTGTAGGTAAATGATTCCCTTCCAACTACAACAATTGTCTTGCCTCTAAAGCCGGATAAGGTAAATGCTGTGAAACAACAGCTCTCACACATTCATCCAGAAGTTTTATTGTTCCTTTTAAAGATCAGATACCTTTCTGTCAGGGAAGATAATGAGGATCCCGAGCTGAATACTGCGAATGCTATATCTATCTCAAGCAAGATTAACTTTGTGACAAGGAAAAACATGAATGCTGAGTCCTACACACTGCATTTCTCTGCTGATGAAAATGGTGGTTCTGAAAAGGAATGCAGCCACTATATGTGGAAACAAAAGTTTCCTGTAAGATTGGAAAATGTGGTGGAAAGGAGAATGGATGTGGAGGAGTGGATTGTTACATTAGCCTTCCCGAATCAGAAGAGGCTTCATAGGGGGATGAGCTCATCTAGGGTCTATGCATTTCTCCCTACAGAGATGGTCACTAATTTTCCTTTCATAATTCAAGCAGATTTTTGTTCTGGCCTCTCTTCAAGGGAGACAATTCTCTTGGATGATAAGTGGAACCATGGAATACTAGAGTGTGTCCCTCAGCTTTTGTAGATGCTTTCAAAACACTTGCTGTAGGCTCAGATCAAGCTCCTCCAAGTAGTTTGGCTCATAAGTTTAAATTCATTCCCACGAATAGTTCACCTTATGAAAAGTTAAATTATGTGAGGGAGAAAATCAAAGAAAAACTTCTTGAAGAAAACATAATTCCTATTGAGACATACAAGGAGAAGAAGCAGTTCTGTAAGCCTCGTGAATTTGGCAGGTTACTTCCTGAATTCTGGAATATTTTTACTGAGGCTTGTGTG
The DNA here is from genome assembly GCA_026544285.1 of Pachyrhizus erosus. NCBI lineage: Eukaryota > Viridiplantae > Streptophyta > Magnoliopsida > Fabales > Fabaceae > Pachyrhizus > Pachyrhizus erosus. The sequence continues at coordinate 33,455 of JAMLFT010000477.1, forward strand.
GAAGGAGTATACTTGCATAACCTATCATCTCAAGATGGAAGGAAAATTTTGGGTTCTTTATTTGATACAAGGCAGTATAATGGCATATTGAATTATTAGGGGTACAACAGGTCAAATTTGATTGGTATGCGAAGTGCATTCAGAGTTCCGATCTTGTGGGTGGAGTATCTGAAGATGTTTATCTAAAGCTTTTACTATTTGTTGCTACAAATTGGGGTGGTGATGTTTTGCAGCTCCAACATGATGAACATTCCATTTTTTAAGTATGTGAGTTATGATGGGAGTCTGTCATATTGCAGTGTTAATGATTGTACCTATACATGTTATGCAGCAGCACTATGATCACATATACTGCATCTCTGTTAAGATTGAGTGCTTTGAGCATAAAAATCTTAGAGAATAGGAGGGTGATGTGTGTGGAGTTTTATTTACTTGTGTATGCCTGAATTTAGAGAAAGTGTGAATATGATGGTGAGTTTAATATGGTGGTGCTGTGTTTTATATGTGAGTGATTTTTTGCAGGCTGTGAATGTGAGAGAAAAAAGTGAATCAGTGGGTGGGACTGTTACGATGAGTGATGGGAAAAAAAGTTGAATAAATTTTTAATCCCTCTTCAACTTTAAATTTTAAGTTTCAGTCCTTTTAAATAATTGTCTATTTTTATTCCTTCATTTATTTTGATTGCTAATAATTAGTCTTAAGAGGGACTACCAATAGGCAACAAAACGAGAAAAGTTTAATTTCAAAGTACTAATTATGAATAATAAAAATAAATAAAAGATTAAAAAACAATTTAGAGGAAATAAAACTCAACTCAAAATTCGACAGGACTTAAAAATTTATTTAGCAAGAAAAATGAGTGTCTGGTGTGATTTTTATGTATGTATTGGGTTAACATTTACAAATTTAATTTAAAAGGGATTAATTTTATAATTTGGTTCTCGTTAAATTTATATTTATATCTATATCTTATATATACTATGTACTTTCAACTCACTTTATGGAAACTCTAGACAGATGTCAATCTCTAATGCAATTTTAGCATATGTCAACTTCTAATGCAGTTCATTTCGTATACTCTTCTATCTAAATTTAAAAATTAATTGACTTTTCATTCTTAAATTTTAATTGATTATCTCATAATTGGAAATAGAGGTGACTTATTTAAGTATATGTAATATTTTTTTATCATTTATTTAAGTATAATATATAATATATAATATATAATGAACATAATGAAATCTAAATTTATTATTGGAGAAAGAAATGATACAGTTTACTTTAATTGATTGTGTCAAAATATTTATTCAATTTGAATCTTCACTTAACTTCTTTCAATATCATAATTAAGTTCTATTTTGCTATTCTTTTTTCTTAGAAACTTGAAAAAAGAAAATATTAGCGTTAGAATGTTGATTTTCTTTTCAAAAATCCTTTATAAATACTTGTACCATTTTTCTAGATTATTGTAGTTTTGGGAGTTGTTGATGATAGAGTTATGGTGGTGGTTTAACAATGTAGCGATGTTTTTTCTCATACTATCTTTTTTTGCTTTTTTTAATTTTTTTTTTAAATTTAAATTTGTTTTTAGTTTCTTAAATTTGATATTTATCTTTTTTAGTCTTTCAAATTTAAAGTTACATTTTTTAGTTTCTCAAATTTGTAAGCTATTTTTTTAGCCCTTCCTAATTGATTTGTGGTGGCTTATATATGCAATTTGTGGTAGCTTAGATATGCAATTTGTGGTAGTTTTTTATTTATTATTATTACAAAAAAGGATTGAAAAATGTTTTACAAATTTTAGAGACTAAAAAATGCATATATTAATTTAGGAGACTAAAAAGACATATCCTCAAATTTGAGGGAATAAAAACATATTTAAACCGTTTTTGTATTTGATCTTTAGTTACGACGGTGGACATATTGAGGATGATTGTGGCTCTAAGAAGGAAAGAGATGCGATTATTTCTAATTATTTTTGCTTGCAAAGTTCTTTTCTATTGATTTTACTTTTGTTTCTTTTTCTAATTAGGTAGCTTAAAGGCTTGATTTCTCAAGTTTAAAGTTTTTTACCTTTTGTTATAACTGGTATGGTGACTCATGTGATACATAGATTTGTTAGTATAATGAACAAAATATGTTTATCGTCTCTCAACTCCTTGTGGTTTTTGGTTTTAGTTCTTCAACAAAATTTTGAATGTTCTTAGTCTCTAAACTTTTCTCTGTTTATGGTTATAATTCCTACCATTAAGTGATGACGTGACAATCACATTGACAGTCATGTGACATGCCGCATTGCCTACTAATCTAATGTGTCAGTCACGTGTTAAAATTATGTATAAATCATGTTTAGTCCTTTAATAATTTTTTCATTGATTTTAGTCCCTTGACAATTTTATTTAATAAACCTTAGTCCCTTAACTTTTATATATCATTGTTTTTAGTCTTTCTCATCAAGTATTACTATTAAAATATGATGTTACGACCATGTAATTTGTCACGTGGACTATTAAGTATGATATAATAATAATGTAATAAAATATTGTTGGTTAAATACATTCTCATGGTTAGTAAAATCAACAAGAATAAGCTAAATCGCAAATTATTGAACTTATTAATCAAAACTTCAAACACCAAAATACCACTATAATCATCATGCATCCACCATAAAAACTTTTTTCATTTTCTATTTTTTATCTATCTCCTTTTCTAGTGTAGTCATTATCTCTCTTCCTCTTATGCTCACTCTCTTTTGTAATGAAATAATTGTCATTATCAAGTTGTTGTCATCTCTAGTGAACAAAAAGATCTTTGCTCTCTCGTACATAGCCTAATTTCACTCTTACATCCTCATTGCACGACCTTCTCTCCCTCCGGTTTAAACTATTTGATCTATATTTTTAGTAGTTTTACTTTGTCAAAAAATGTATAGCAACTTATAATCGATAGAAATGTCATGAATCAACAATATTTTATCACATGACTATTATATCATACTAGTATTGTCACATCATTGCTTAAATGTAAAACTTGATGAAAATGACTAAAAATAATGATAGATAAAAGTTAAGATAATAAAGATTAGTAAAAAAAATTGATAAGGGATTAAGATTGTACTAAATATTATTGAGGGATTGAGATTGGTCAAAAAATATTAAGGTACTAAAATGTTAGAACCAAAGACAGGATAAACATTAGGCTTCTAACAAATTTATGATTGTCATGATCACAAAAATATTATAATTTGAGATTATTGATGGTTTGTTAAGTTTTGATAGCAAGGATACGTTCATAAGAAAAGATAAATATGGTATCTCTAAACTTAGGTGCATAATTATGAACTAAAAATGTTAAGTGTCCAATGCGCTAAATGTTGGATACGTCTAGTAACTTTTATAAATTTAAGCATCTAAAGGTTTTAAGAACATGATATGTCCAAAAACATATGTTTTGCGAGTATATGTCCATATCTACTTTTACCTCTAGATGAATAAAGAACATAAGATTGTTTTTATATTTATACACTTATTATGTTGATCTTTTATAATCTTTCTCCTACATGTTCTCTTATGCCTAAGATATCTTCTAATATAGTCACATCAATTATATCTTTTTTGTTGTTTTAATGTTTGAAATTTGAATAAACATTTAATGAAAAGAAAAAGACATAAGGAGATAAGCAGACTTCTAGATTAGAAGGACCATTGAGCCTTGAAGTCTATTAAAGAGAAAAAATCGAAGTAGAAATGTTCATAAGAGCATTATACTGCGACAACTTAAAAAGAAAAAAAGATAAAAGATAAGAGATAAGGAAAATGACATTTTTTCTCCTTTGACAAAAGTTGAACATTTAGAGTATCAAAGACATAAATGAGAGGACATGCAATTAGTGTACATCAAAACAGGAAGAAGAAGAAAAAATGTTGTCTCACAATGGACACTTCATACTTCAAGTCTATATATATTAACATACATGAAGTTTGAAGATCTCTCTAGAGAATCTTGATACGTTCAATTCTTGTAACTTCTTTTCTTGAGATAAAATTGTACTTAATTTGTTCATATTCTTAGTCTTGTTAAGTTTATTGTATTCTGCATTTAAACTTACATATCTTCATTGTGTGAGTAGATTTTTGTCTGTACGACTTTGTGAAAGTGAATGGTGGCATAGTGAAAAAGAATACTTGGGGCAATTAATCAAGTAATTAAGTTTGTAACCAGAAACAACAACAAATAATATTTGGGTTGGGTGAGACAGAAGTGACCTAAAAAATACTTGTATTTTAAACCAAGAGTGACATATTCAATACTTGTTGTAATCAATATTTGATTAGCAGAAATCCTTCTAAGGTTGATGGAGAATTAGACGTAACTCAAAAGTTATAGCAAACTAATATAAAACAAATGTTTATTTTGTTGCTCTTTTTACATGTTTTTATACATCTTAAACTTGCAAACTATTTTAACTCCAATGTCCTTTTTGAAAGGTTTGCAAAAAAAAAAAACAAGTTTTAATAATCATGCATACACTATTCAATCCTTATTCTAATGTGTTTTCTAACACTTCAGTTGATATTAGAATTTGAACTTTAGGGGTTGTGCATTTAATAATGCTAGAAAAAAAAATCCTGAGATTGAGAATGAAGGGCACACCACCAACATATCACCCATATTTAAGGGAGTAAACTGTGACTACTAGAAACATAGGATGATAGCCTATTTGGAATCATGTCACATTAACATGATGGATGTTGTGGAGAATGGGGACTATATTCTGTATGATGAGAATCTTAACAAGATCCCTAAGAGCAACTAGAAAAAATATCAAAATATCATATTTTTGCTTAACTCTAGAGCTAGAAACTCCATGTTGTGTGATCTTTTTTAGAAAGAGTACTCCAAGGTGCACAGTTTCAAGAGTGTCAATTAAATATGCAACACTCTTTCCATCACCTACGAAGGAACAAACATGGTTAATAGGATTAAATGAATGTAATTTGTTATAATTAGAGATGTTTAGTTTCCTCAAAATTAGAGATTATATGCCTATAAACTACATTTATTATAATAAATGTTAAATATTCATCTTGATTTTCAACAACTTTTATATTTTTTGTTTTAAAATATGAAATAAAATTAAAATAAAGTGAGGTTCTTGATACACTTGTTTTCCATGAGGACTAAATTTAAAGAGAATGTATTTTGTGCATTGGTAGGATCCAACATAAACAAAATACAAACTAGCCTTACTAATTTTCATTTAAGGGTGCTACATGTGACACAAAGTTGTATTTTGGGCTCATTTTTAAAATAAAAATAAATGAAGGAATGATGTAGAATTTGAAGTGCAAGCATAAATTCAATTATAAGTGAATGAGTATTGCATGGAAAATTATAAACATTATAAATAATAATTACATTACCTGAAATTAATTTTATTCCAAGATTTAGGAGGTACATTTTAAAACATAAAAAGTCACATTAAATTAAGAGTTTTACATTATCAACTAATTAGAAAATAATTGTTAGAAATTATTATAAAAGTTAACAAATTTATCCTACATAGTCATTTATATCTTTATATATATAAAAGAAAGGTTTTGGAACATTTAATTTCCTACCTAAAATAATAATAAGATAAACATTTTATACTACAACATTTAATAGGAACTCATTTATCATTTTAGATACTATATTATTACTATTATTACTTATTTGTATTAATATTCTTATTATTAAATTGTTTTTAGATAGAAAAAGTAACATTTTTTCTAAAATTAAAATATTTCATTCATAATAAATGTTAATTACTATTTAGTTATTTAATATTTATTTTACTTTATTTTTAACATAAAGTTTTATATTTTTAATTTGTTATCATATTATTTATTAAGGCAAAAAGGAATGATGACCCCTAAAGCTTTGTTTTTATGTTCAAGAATAAAAATTAAGTTTTCATGATTGTAAATAGACGGTTAATGTATTTAACAATCTATCTCATATATTGTCCATCAGTATTACTCAAAACAAAAAAAATTAGAATTTACATTTGATATTTGATAGGAGGTTACAATACAAAATAAACAGGTTGTGTTATCAACAAAGTATGTTATTCTTTGGTGAAAAACAATTAATACAACATTAATTATTGATCTGAACGTCTCACCAACAGACAAAGATGAAACATCGTTGTGAGATAATAAATAATTGTAGAATATCACTTATAAATAAAAAAAATATTTTGAACATAAAAAAAGATAGACAACTACATGCTTTAAGAAAAATCTTATTATGATTCTTTTCTTTTGAAAATCTTTTAAATTATCTCTTTCAAAAACCAAGTTTTCAAATACTTTGCAAATTTGATAGATAAACTTGTTACTATTTATCACATTCATCTAATACAGATGTTGAGAGTTACTTGACCCCTTATCTACATGTAAAGTTAAACTAAATGTGACTTGTGAAATAATATTTTTTGTAATAGCTTGAAAAAAACTGGAAAATACTAATTGGTGTAAAGTCAAAAATGACTTAAGAAAAAAATACTTGTATATTTTATGATATAGTAGAACTTGATAGTTTGTCAAGAAATTGATGTAACTTCAATGTCATTTATTTTTATTACTTGCATATTAACAAAGAAGAATTATCAATTTATCTTATATAATATTTTTATATCTTTTGTTTGTTATTCTTTTTGAAACTTTGTTTAACCACTTTTTAGGAAGATAGATAATCTTGTATCGTGTTTTATTTAAAATTTTTACAAAATAAATAAATAAATTAAACACAATTCAACTTCTCCTTTTTATATTTTCTTATTTTCTTTACATTGTTTCTACCTATTCTACATTAATTCTAATTTGAGTTATGTTTTTTTTTTAAAATTAAACCATTTTTTTAGTTGGAACAATATATTGTTTCTATTATATATCCATTTTAATTATAATTTTGAGTATTATGTCAATAAAAAAATTAAATATTTTTTTAAAATAAATGCAATATATAATACTATTACAATTAATTAATATATTTTACTCTTTAATTATAATGTTTACAATATCTATATATCTATATATTTTATATATTTGATATTTCATTAAAATATATTTATTACACATAATAATAATAATGTTATTATTATTATTATTATAATATAATATAATATATATAAAATTATATTCACTTAAATTATGATTCATTAAATTATAATTAAAAATATAAAATCAATTATAATTCATTATTTAATTTAATTAAAAAAATAATCAATTCTAATTTTATTTAAAGCTTGAAAATGTTTCTAATTATTGTAAATTGGAAATTAACAATTACTTTGTAAAAGTTTTCACTAATTATTACTGATTCAACTTATTATTTTTTATTCCATAAAATGTAACATTTTTTTGTCTTTCTTTTACCTTTCTTTTACACTATATTTGCTTAAAGAAAAAGAAACTCCTAGATAAAATTGCATCTAGAGCAAGTATCATTTTGTGAATCTCTCATATTTGGACGAGTAAGCATTACTTATATGTTCATTCTCTGGTTACAAGTATATATTGATTCATATGTTGTTCATTTTTTTAGATTTTTTTATACTTCTTTTTATCATGTTTTAATAATCTTTCTTCTTTAATAACAAAAACTATTACGATGAGTATTATATATATTTTTTATAAAATAAAAAACATATTATTTACTGTCATAATTTGAGTATCCCAAAATATCATTACTTTTTAAAATGGATTCACATTTTGAGCTTAAAAATATGAATTATAAGTAAAGTATTATAATGTTCAAAACCTTAAAAATTATTATATTTTTTTTTAAAAATTTTGCACATTTTAAAAAACTATAAATTCTTTGTTTACATTGAGAATAATTAGGATTAAATAATGAAAATAAAATTTAAAATTTAATTATTTAAAAATTATCACAAGTATTTTTTGCCTTAAGTTTTGAATTTTAAAAAATGTTATAAATTCAACTTTAAAGATGAGAATAATTGAAGTTAATTAGTAAGCTTAAATTTACTAATTTTAATCAATTTAAAATTGAGAAAAATGATTTCTTCAAATTTAAAATTTTTAAAAATGTTATAATTATTTTATTGTAATGGAGAATATTTGGAACTAAACGTTATAAATTCTTTTTTAGGAAATTTTAAACTTTTAAAAAACCATTATAAATGCGGTATTGCATTGGGAATGGTTGAAATTAAATAATTAAA